>JAPMOQ010026698.1:278801-309453 GCA_026543055.1 Argiope trifasciata | reverse complement strand
TCTAATTTTTTCGAAATGTATTAATAGAAGGTTTCAGGTCTTCTTTCCCGGATAGAAAATAAGTTGATGAAAATACAATATAAATCTTGACATTTTGAATTAATTCTTTTCAAATTAGTGGACTCATGAGGTTTTCGATTTAGATAAAGTAAATCTATTATCGTTACACCACTGAGTATTTTAGTTTAGTTCAGTTACATTAACACCCCGTTTAAAGCAACACGAGTGCTATTTTGGGATGGACCTCGTCATTTTGAACCACGGTTAGATGAAGAAGACGAACTGAACTGACACCCCCCTCTGAACACCCCATCACACCAACAGGAGGACGTTTGGCCTGAAATATTTAACGTGCAACACGCGTTACACGACGGTTCTTCCGTAGAATCGGGTCTCGAACTTGAAACCCTCCGGTTCCGTAGCCACGACCTTAACACCAGGCCACAGCGGTCCCTACATCTCTGAGTAATACTATTGATTTCATTTTTCTTTGGATAAAAATAATATTCTTTCCTGTACATTATATATACGGGTCATCAACATACAATAATCTTTTCACAAATGGGGATAGTTGTTTTAAAATGTTTATTTAGTTTTACGATAAAGCTTAAAAAACTGCCTAGGGGAACACCTTCCTCATGAATTAAAAATGGCCTCCACTTTTTGGCGCGAAAAGTAGTTTTTAATCAATTAAAAATAACCATTCAATTATCAGGAATAAAAAGAAGCCAATGATTAAAATCTAGCTAAATTTCATCCAATTCCATTCAATCGTTCTGGCGTGATTGAGTAGCAAACATCCAAACTTTCACGTTTATAATATTAATATAAATTCAAAACAACAACAACAACAAAAATCAAGAGAGTTTGTTTTCTTTGACAACAATTATTTTCAAATATGCAATTAAAAAACGACAACAATTATTCTTCCAGATTCGAAATAAATCAGTTGTTTGCTTAACGGAGATGGACTCTTTGTTGCTTTAAAACATTTTTGAAGTTATTCTGTGTAGATGTGCTGTGTGAATAAGTATTATTTTAAAAATAAGTATCGATAAATTCATCGTTAGAAGTCACTCTTAAAATATTCCCTTTGGTAGATTGTTCTTAATTCGTTCACCTAAAAAAGAAAAGTTCTATCTGGAAAACCCTAATAGAATGTCTTGTTTTTTTTTAGATTCACTTACAAAACACAGCAAAATGTGATTGTTCTATCAGTGCTACTTTGAACACAGGTGGTTCTGATACCCCGAGTAAAAGACAGTAATGACCAAAGGGATTTATTTTTGAAAGACGAAAGAGAATTTTCAGTGAAGAAAAAACTTTTTTTTTCGATACTTCAAAGAAGTATTGATGAAAAACGAAACTTTTGATGATGACTTTAAAGTTTCAAGAAATAGAACCTTTTCTTTGGTGTCAGGAAACAATGCTTAACATGTTTTATGAATATAAAAAGGTTGGATGCGACTTCATGATTAATTGATTGGTAATATTGGGAAGGTATTAAAGACTTTTCAAAATATTAGTTATTTAGTATATTATTAATTGGACGGTAGTGGGTTTTAAGTTTGTGGTCATAAATTCATAAGCCACATAGCAACTTCCATACCGGAGTGTGCACTTTTGTATAGCGGTTATTTTAAGAAGTTACGGACCCAATAGTCCCGAGTTGAATCTGAAGAATGCACATTTGTAACTCTGATTTTGAACTAACAAACACAACCTTCGTGGCTCCCTGTACAGCTGGCAAAAGTCGCCATAAATCTTAGAGTTCGTCACCCACCAAACACCGTCTGAAGCGATAACATCGTTCAGACGGTCATCACACACAACTTACTGGAGGGTGAGTAATGTGACGGTAAGCTCATAAGCCATATAACCGATGTTATTCGGCTATTCACACCAACGTTGCGAGTTCGAATATCAGGATGCACAAGTTCTCAAACAAAAATTATTTTTTAAAAAATGAGATGGAAATAGTAGTTTTTTTTTAATAATCATACCATTTAAGTATATATTTGATTCTGAAGAATGTTTCATTTTAAAGCAATATGCTGACTATTTCAGGTAAAAAGTCTTGGTTTTGGGTCTAATACCGATTGGTCAAAAGAAGCCCGAAAGACCTGAGCTCTTTCGAATGAAGGAAGAAGTGTGCACCTTTCGTTGTGAACGGGCACCGTTAAATTGAAAGGACGACTTTGCTCGAACATAACCCCTTTTAGGGGGCGGGCGAACGCATTCACACATCCATCTGCAAGCCAGAATTTTGATCCAAACAAGAGACCGACTCATCCCTGATTCAGTATCCCCAGAGGTATCATTTGTCATGGGAACTTGGAGGACCTATTTAACGTGCCCCAACTGCCCTGAGCCAACACGGCTGTCTTTGGCCGAGACGAGGACAGAACGCACTACCTTTCGGTTGCGAGGCAGACGCTCTACCAACCAGGATACCGTGGACTGGAAAATTTTATATCTACAGTAAGAAAAGCCACATATCAACTGAGTTAACATTGCTGATTAAAAACAGAATGACAGTGAATGCAGAAACGCAACAATAGATGGAGGAAAATATTTAAAGAAAACTGTTGAAACTAATCAGCTTTTGGGGTCAAAATCAATCACATCGTATGATTGAAGGTTTTTAATCAGCAGACCAAAGAAGCACTCGAACATACTTTTAAATAAAAATGTATTTGGATGAGAAAAACAAATGAACAAAAGTTATTTAGAGGCAGCCTCCCACTGGAGTTCGACTCGGAAAAAATAGTCACTCCATTGGCTCTATTAATAATGTTAATCTTTTTTCTGAGATTCGATAATTATTGCTACGGAATTCATCTCCGTTAGTGTAGTGGGTGTATTGTGATAAACATAATCAGATATCCTTTAATAAAAAAAACGACAATTTTTATTTATACCAAGAGAGAACAGTACAAAGACGATAAATATGTACAGTCGAGATGATCAAACAACTGAACAAAATTGCAACTGTTATCCACAAGTAGAATTCCATTGACAACAACGTCCACAGCTCAATAAGTGATCAGGCAGGATTCAGCAGGAGAGGGGATCCTCTGACCTTTGCTCTACGGTCTCTCCAAACGGCTGCAACTTCTCACCATCCCTCGCATTAGCTGTATCACTACCACAAGACTGACTGCAGGACGCGACACTGCTTCCTCAATAGATAATAAGGCATCTCAGAACTTAACTCTGCCGTTGCTTCGCCATTCTCTCGAAGACTCATTATTACGACTACTAATGTGGGAAGTTAGAGATTGCCAGTCTTTTATAGTTTCTGGGAGGTGGGACTAGAAATTTCTGGACGACTCAGGGCGTATTTCTTCTCCTAATGTACGGTTGGTCAAATATTTTGAAGTTTCGAGTGTCATCCATTTTATTCTCCAAGGTCTGAGGTGATTGGCTTAAAGCATCGGGCAGAATACAATATAGATGACTGTAAATCATTCTTTCTCATAATGACACTGTTTGTGAGGAGAAAAAATTTACTGGTTGGTAACAATAATTGTTGAAAAATTCTTATTTTTGGAACGTTTCCGTTAAGAGACAATGAAGTCATCACCAGTCTCAACGCAATGATTTCGGAGTTGAGTCAAAGTCCATACTCTACCTCTAAATAGCTATAATAACTTTGCAAAATAAGCTGAAGACTTCAATTGTAATACCAGCACAAGGCCATTGAAAGCACCGAAGTGTTTTAATTATGAAAACTACTAAAAAATCTAGTTCACTTTTATTTTTGATTAAAATTGAACAAATTTTATAGCATTTGGTCCTACTAATAAATAACTTTAATTAATTTTATTGTTTATGTTTTCCTCCTGATAACATAAAGAAGTGAAAAAAAAAGAAAAAAAAGTCTGAATGAAGATTTTTTTTGTTTGTAATGCATTGTACGTGTCATTGTTTTAAGATGTACTATTGAATAAATATTTAGAAAACCATCCAATTTTTTAAATAAAAGTATCTAATTCGTTTTATTACATCTTCTTGAAGGAGTTTTAAGAACCAACAGCCTCCTGCAAGTCCATTTAAGGTATACGATGACGTTTGAAATAAAAGGTTTGAAAAATTGTTTTTTTAAAAAATTATTTAACATTGTGGTTTTTCAATGTATTGCCAATTAAAATACTATAAATAAAAATAATTAATTTGAAAATATAATATATATTTAGAAATGAGAAAATTTGTAGTAAATTTTAAGTGAAATTAATAAAAACGGTTAACACTCTACATAAAATTGTCAAGCAGCAATCTTATCTTTCTTTGTACTCAAGTTATATAATAAAATGACGAATCGAATGAACCAAATTCTGAGAAACATTTTAAGATTCAAAGAAGTTATGGTTAAAAAAATACTTATATTTGCATTTTTTTCATAAATTCATAACATATTTTTTTCTAAAAACCCCTATAAATGAAAAAGTATTTCACCAACAATAAAGCTTTGGGTTCATTTCATTGCCCCTATTATTTATAACACGCGCTAAAATTTTTATGAGAATACCTATATTAGTATTTGATATATGTTAACGTTGCAGAATCATTATGAAAATTGATATAAAGTGAAAATTGAAAACAAATTTCAGGATTTACTTAAAATTCCTCTAGATGATTTTAATAGAAAAGACAAACTGTTTCAGAAAGAGGAAAGTCTGAGCTACAAGAAATAACAATAAAATAATCGTCGATAATCAGTATTTTAAACGTTGTCGGATACCTTAAAGCTTTGAAATTCAGTATTTCTTGAATTAAGTGAAAACACTTCTAATCTAAGAGAGGACAACATCCCTACCTAAAATGCGTTTTCGATTACTTTACAAATAATTAAAATGTATGCGGACATTTATATGCTTTATTTGTACGTGTCGATGTAGAATTCAATTAAAGACTACGGGCCTGTCATTCCAATTGCTTTTTCTTTTCTTCAAATATTAATACAATTGATTTTAGATGTCAGTTACCAAAGTTTGGCACTTTCAAATAGCTGAAAAGTGCAAATGGCTAAAAGCGCCAAAGAAATAAACCAGTCTAGACTACAGACGCGTAAATGTAGCTTCAAGAGGTCCACTTATTTACAAGTAATTAAATTTTCTTTTATCGAAAATTATTACACGAAATTAACTTCCGCTCAATCAACATTCTTCAGACATTTCACTTCCATTCTTTAATTTATACCTTGGGTGGAAAACGACAATTTCTGCTTAAAAGTAAATACTCTTAAAGTGTTTGAAGGATTTAATGATGTTTGCTTGATGTTTACGTAAGATGTGAAAGAAAATGAACAATTTTAAGCTATACTATCAAATTTGCGAATAGTTCAAATTTAAATGTTTAACTTGATTAAATTAGTATATGTTTTAAACATATACACAGATACACAGAAACATATACACAGATACAATATTTTTATTCAATAAAAGAAAAAAAAATTCATTTAAGTTTATTTATTCACCTTTGTAATTTTTAAACCTTATTGAAATCATTACTATTTCTCTGTTGTTGTGACTTATGAGAGTTTTACAAGCACGCTGACAGATACTGTCGGAGATTTAAGCCGAAATTGAGCATCTCTCTCTTTTTATTTTCAGTAGCTCCAACTAAGGCCAAGAGTACGATTTAGCTACTTCATGCTTCACTTTCTCTTGCACAGCCCCTTTTTACAGTGATACAATCACATTATTCTCAGATAGAACACAGAATAATAACCATTCCCTAACTGGGATGCCAAGACACGCTACCCCTATGCTAGGACGCCGGCACTACTTCTCTAAAGTTATGATATAAATCAGAAAGAATAGAAGTATATATGACTAACGATAAAAAGTGTTAACGGTTAATTGGGGACGTGTGATCTGCTAGCGGTGGACTTCCGGTCGCCCCTCTTCTGTTTTTAACTCAATTGAATGGATTGATCCTGTAGCTTCCCGTTTCGTAACCTTCGATACACGAGAAATTGTTCAACCAATTTCAGCGCATGGTTTTTGAAATAATTCAGTTATTTCTTTGACTGAGGTATTTAAGACCGCAACTCCCTGTTGGTTCCCCAGAGATAAAAAAAGGCTTAGCAGATGCTGAAAATTAGGCCTCAAAATATCATCTAGTCTCTCTGATCTCTAATTATAAAGCAGTACTCCAGACTCTTAAATGAAGCAGAAAAGGATTTTAGTGAGAAGAATAACTTCACCGAAGAATGAAAGTTCGCATTTCACTGACTCTGATATGTATGTTCAAACAGAATTAATTTTTCCACTGATTACGTATTTTGAAAAACTTATGAAATAAATTAATCTACCAATAAAAATATATACAGAATGCCCTAGAAAACCATGCTGTGAAAGTCGCTGCAGCCAATATAAAATGCCCCAATTTTATTTTTCCTGTATAGAGAAATTGTTAATTTTCTCAATACATTTTTGATATACATTCTACACAGATAAATAGCACATTATTTTGTTCATAGTTATATTTTGAATAGTTTGCTTTTGCTAAATTTTTCTAATAATTTTGGCTAATAATTTGTTATAATATCTGGGAAATAAATTTGATGCTCATAAAATAATGAAAGTTAATAAGCATAAAATAATGGTTTATTGAAAATAGTAAGTAATAATTCTTCATTAATTTTAAGTCAACATTTTTATCCAGTTTAATTTTCACTGAAATGTGTTTTTAACACATATTAATGACCTACTGTGAAAAAGATTTAAAGATTTAAAACAAAACTTCTAGTGTGTGCGTGCGCCTTCAAGTTATCACAAAAATAAACTTGATGCTCATAAAACGATGAAAGTTAATAAGCATAAAATCATAGTTTATTGAAAGAGTAAGTAATAACTTGTCATCCATTTTATGTCAACATTTTCATCCACTGTAATAGATGAACGTATCCGTTGCTATTGAAAGAAAAAGAGATAAATGGCTTGAAATGGCAGCAAAAGTAAAACAGGAACGACGCATCGACTCGGGACTTGATTATGAAGAATGACAATTGTAAAAGTGTCTTCATCACGCTTTTTTTTCCTGTCTGACGTTACATTTGGTACATCACTGTCCGAAATAAAGAGTGCCAGTGATGTAGGAGATCCCCCTGCCAAGTTTCAGACAGGAGACTGCTCCTGTCATTTGTCTTCGTTAAATGCACGACATTCTTAAAGTGAAGAGAATTGATGATATGTACAATTCAGCTGAAAATATGTTGTCTTTCTTTCACTTCACGTGAAATTGAAATGAATAGCTTAAAAAAAGCCACTTTCTTGATTTACGAAAAAAGATGTAATCACAAATTTATCACAATGAAGAGAGAGATTTCCAACCATTAAATTATGACAATCGAATAAATAATGAAAAAATTGAAAAAAAAGCATGTTACTTCAATATAGCAAAACCGTAGGTAATTTTAATTTTTTGTACAATTTAGCTAAAAATATGTCTTTATTTCCCTTCAATCGAAATTGAAATGATTAACTTAAAAATAAAAGCCATTTTCTTGATTTACGAAAAAAGATGTAATCACAATAAATAGAGTTATTTTCAACCATTAAAACACGACAATCTATAAATGATAAGAAGGTTGAAAAAACTCATTATTTCAATATAGCAAAATCGTAGCGAATTTAATTTCATATAGTTGAATGGTACAGGATATTTTACGTATTAGTGTTGAAATAGGAAGGAATTCGGATAGATCTTTTCCTGACAAATATATTTATTTAATTCACATAATGGAATCTTTAATATTAATAATGTATTGGTCATCGTAACATCATAATTGTATTAATCATCTTTATATAATACATATATTGGGCATCATTATATTATAAATGTATTGGTTATCTTTATATGATAAATATAATGATGAATCAACTCAAACAGTGGTTACGATAAAAATTCGGATACCTGGGATTTTGAAGTACAGAGTTTAAAATAATTTCGAAGTATGAGAGTATGTAAGGGATGATGAGGTCGTCCTCAGGGGGGGGGGGAAGGGGTGCATTAGTTCTTTAATGTAAGCACTCGAAGACAGAGGTGTGACCTCTAGCTCAAGACATCGCACAGACAGAGCACAGAAGAAGAACAACCATGGCAGAACCGGTATTCGAACCTTGGTCACCAAGATCGGGAGAAAGATACGCTCTCCCTACGCCAGGACTCCAGCACATATAATGAATGCATTGAAGTTATAGTTACTCAATTATTTAAACTTCGGAAACTGATAGTATGAGCAAAATAATTTAGAAATTTCTCAGGCAGCTGACTCCCCTCATTTATGACAGTGGGGGGGGGGGGGGAGAGGTGATGGCTCTGTACGTTGGTGACGGTTTAAAGCAATGATAACAAAGTAACTTTTGCCATCCATCCGCGATCGACCGGTGAAGCAGTCAGACATTTTGAGATTACGGCTTTTATTAAAACTTAAGACGGTCATATTAAGGAGACACAGTACCTCAAAAAAAATAATAATAATAAATTAGTGTTTAAAATTATATTTTACTTTTTTATGTAAAATAGTCCACCTCAACTAGCCCCTAATCTTGGATCATGGTGGTCTGGTGGTAAGGTGCCAGCTTCCTAACCGGAGGGTCCTCCCCAATTAAGTCCTAAAATTTCAACTCTCCAATTAAGGGATGTATTTATCTGAAAATTTACTTAAATTCATATATTGAAAAATTTATTACTTTTTCATGTATATCCTTTGGCATAGCTGCAGTATAAAGCAATTCAATGGTGTTAAAATTTGTAACATTACAGGGACCAAGGTGGCCTGGCGATAAGATCTCGACTTCATAACCAGACGGTTTCAGGTTCGAGACCCGGTTCCATCGAAGAACTGTCGTGTGAGGGGGTCTCTTGCACGTAATATCTGTCAGACCTCCCACAGGTGTGGCGTTGTGTGTAGAGGAGGATGACAGCTCAGGTGTTGTCCTCGTCATCTGACCATGGCTCAAAATGACGAATCTCGTCCCAAAAGAGCTCTAGTCTTGTTTTGCATTGGGACATTGAAATAACTAAACTAAACTAAACTGCCCTCATTTTTTGAAAGAAATGTAATAGTTTTAATTAATTAATTTTTTTTTAAAGTTTGGCCTTTTTTTAAACGCTAAGATGTTTTTTTAAAGATGAAGATTTTACTCCAAATTTTTTTTTAGGTGAGCTACATAAAATGTTAGCATGGATTTCCTTCTGTCAACAGTAATGAAATTTTTTTATCGTAAAAAACACACAAAAAAAATCTGAGAAATTTAGAAATTCTGATTTTAGATATTAAAAAAAAATTTACTACACACCTTAAAGCTAATTCCACGCAAAACTTTATAAAACATATATTTCGGAACATTCACAAAAAACTTCACACCCTCCCCTATTTTTAAGAGAGACTTAGGCTTTCAAACTGCAGCTTATATGCAAAAACACAACATGGAGAAAAAAATGCATTTAAAGTAAAATTATTAATTATAAAAAATGTCTCCTGGAAGGTTAGAATTTCAGAAAATAAGTAGCTTGCAGCCTTTAAGTAGTATTCGCCTATTTGAATAAACTTTTTTTTTTATTTATTTCATAAGAACGCCGTATTCCATAGGGTCAATTAAGAAAAGAGAGTTTCTTTCATTATAATGCTAACTTCGAAGAAATCTGAGCAACAGTTTGCTTTTTATAATTATTATAAACGGTTTATACTGACACGTGACCCTTCTCCTTGCGTACAGAGGGGTGGTCGGCTGTATGCAAAAAGAAGGGTCATAAGGGGGTCTTTTGTACGTTAAATCTGTTAAACCAAATGTCCTCCCGATGGTGTGGTGTAGTGTGGAGAGGGGGGTGCCAGCTTAGGTGTCCTCCACGTAATCTAACAGCGGTTCAAAATGGAGGTCCATTTTCCCCGTTTCCATTCAAAAACGTGAAAAAATTAAAACGATCTTAAAAAATTAGCAACTGGAAAAATTTATTGAAGGCAGCTGTTAATTCGATTTTCCCTCTCATTTGTATTGCTTATTATTTTTTTTTAATATTCATGTTTCCTGTTTAAAATGGAGTTCTTGAAAACAGTCAAAAAATGTCATATTTATTTATATAAATTTAATTGTTTGTGAATTCATTAGTTTTTGGTACCTAGAATTCTTTCACTGTTCTATGCCACTGTATATAGCCCATTGAAAAAAATTAAATATAGCATCCAATCTAATATATTAATTCCATAAAGAGATATTTGAAACAAACATGCTCCAACATATTAAGTGCCATATCAAAACCTATGTGCACACAAAAAATGTAGAATTTTGTAACATAATAGCATTTTTGAATGACCAGAATCGGTATAAAGCTATAATGTAACCCCTAAAGCCTAATGTAATTCCGTTCAGCAGGAACGGCTACTGGTGAAAAATAGCTGAATCCAACTGCTTGCTTTTAGCAAGAACAAATGTTTTCTAGGTGCAATCGCATGAACTCATAGCACTAGAGGACATTTTTAACTGCAAACTTGACTATAAAATAGGCTTGCAGATTTTGAATATTAAGGTGTCCGAATCCGTTAGATTTAAATTTCTTTAAGAAATTGGATTTTTTAAAAACTATTTAAAACTAGGGTTTTTAGATGTTCTTGCCAATTATAATGCAAATTACTGTAAATACGAAATTATTTTTTGAAAATGTAATATAGTTTGAGAAATAGGAGAATGGGTAGTACATTTTAATGAAATTGAACCAAAAAGGTCAACACTCTACTCTAAATTGCAATGCAGCAATCAGATTTGTCTTTGCACACAAGTTATATAATGCAATGATGAATGAAATGAACCAAAATCTGAGAAATATTCTGAAATGTGAAGAAGTGATGGGTAAAAATAGACATATATGTGGGTGTGATGGGTTTTAATGGATCAGCGTACTGGTTTAGATTATTATTGGTTTATTGAATGATTAAAATAAGATGGTTTCTACAATGAAGTTTCACTGATAAAGAATTAATTGCAATGTCATGGAGATATGTACAGTTGCTCTTTTCCACCTACGCGTGGCACCTTGAGCATTTGCCGATGAATTCTTTAACATAAGAATTCCAGTTTCGGCCCTTAGAAGAGGATCATGTCTCAACGGTTTCAGGTCGCGACCTTTCTCGTCGGACGGTTTGTATTCCTTGGTGTCCGGAACTCTCTCTGCCCTCCCCTCTCTGACTGCTAATTAACACCGGAGGAAGTGCTGAGCGCCCTCTCGTGGAATTGATTTACTACATATATATGAATTTTTTCCATACATTAACAACTAAATTTTTCTATAGACACCTATAAATGAAAAAGTTTTTCAACAACAAAAAAACTGTTGATTTATTTCAGTTTCCATATTGTTTAAAACAAAAGCTGAAATTCCTATGTAAATACCTCTGTTAGAATTTGAGATTTCATTTTAATGTTGGATAATGTTTATGAAAATTAAAGTTTTGAGAAAATGGAAGTTAAAGATGAAATTTTAGCAGTAAATTATGTGATCCTGGATGATTGGTCTGGCCTTCCTTTTCCTATAAAAGATAAATTGATGTGGAAAAAGAAAGTCTGAATGACAAGAAATAATTATAATTAAAAGAATTAGCCAATGTGGTCTATAAACAGTGTTTTTAACGAGGTCGGATACCTAAAGTAAATCATGCTTTCTTTGAGTTTTTTTAATAAAAATCCAATGAGTATCGAATCATATACAAATAATGGGGAACAGTATAGAAAGATATTACACTGAAGTGAAGTATCCGAAACGTTGCAAAGATTCTCTAGTAAGCCATCATCATTCGCAAATTTCGCATATGCGATTAATTCCACACGTTTAAGCGCTGTGAAAAGACTTTTACAACTTCTATCATGTCTAACTGTGCAGAATGAAAAGTGCTTTTGTAATCGTTTGGACATCATATTTTAAGAAACATTTTCCACCTTAAAACATTTTATTGAGGTTTTTCGAGAATAATCTATTCTCGGGGATTTCCTCCGTCTCATTAATATTGTTTATTTTTATTGACCAGAAAAATGTGTTTCAGGAGATTTCTCTATTTGTGTGCCTCGGGATTCTGAGCGAAATGGATCGAAAACGCGCTCTTGTCGTCGCTCCATCTACCCCCTGCTGACGAGGACCCTCCCGAAAGGGAAAACCGTTTGCAATTTCGAAGTGGAGCTATTTGGAATGGAAACGTACTAGCTTTAGATCTTCCGAAAGAAGACAAAAAAAATATTACAATAGAATTCTTTCTGTTTGCTTCCATTTTAAATTTGCGAAGGATACTTTTAACAAATGCTTCGTCATCTCATTTCCCTCTCAGTGGCAGCACCGTTTATGGCAGTCAGATATGGAAATCAAAATCGGAGAAAGATTAAGGTTATTGTTGAACTCAAATGTGAATCTTTTGCATAATGAACTCGTTCTTTGAATGCTCTCTCTTTCTATATATATATATATATATATATATATATATATATATATATATATATTCGTAGTCATAGGCAACATTGTATCCTGGTTAATTGAATGGATTATTTTTTGTTAATTAAAAACTAACGTTCGCGTCAAAAATCTGAAGCCTAATCCCACCAAACACATAGGCCCAATTATTCCTACATTGAAGTATATTTAAAATAAAACTCATCTTCCAGACGAAAACTAAAACATCCATTTTCTTTGCAAGGAATTCCGATAGTGATTGTGTATTTGTATAAACAGTTACGACTTATTAAATGTTTTAATTTTTTGCTTTTTAATGAAATAAATTTCTGCCAAAAAATTTCAATTGCTTATAATAATGAAATCCATACAAAATGACACTGAGAAGAATGTTCTTACGTTTAAACACTGAAATTGGAAGAACTCATTCTAACAGTCAAAGTTTAAATGTTTCACCTTCACAATATGCTACACATTTTAGAGACCACCGATTTCAACGAAAACTATATTTTGATTGCAAGCTGAGTAGGCGAAAAAAAGAAAACTTTTAGGTTGGCAGGAAATAATTTTATGAGAAATTTTTAAGTCACTGAGTCCTCGACGGAATGTATTAATTCTGTGCAACTATCAAGAACGAAACAACTCATTCTGATCAGCAGTTTTATTGTCATAAGCCATATTTTACGTCTATGTGTAAGAAAACTTCATTCTTTAGCAATGATGTTTCATCTGAATAGATTTTTTTCTATATTCTCGTCCTCGTCAATAATTAAAGTTGTCACCGTTTATACAGAAATTTAATCTTTCATATGCTTCTTTTGTCAACTTCATTTATAATTGTACCATCACTATATTATCCACTCTCTTATCAGTATTATTGAAAAGGATAAGGCCGCGGTAGCCTGGTTGGTACAGCATCAGTCTCGTAACTAAACGGTAGCGAGTTCTGTCCTCGTCTCGGCTGAAGACAGCCATGTTGGGTCATGGCAGTTGGGGCACGTTCAATATATCGTGTATGCAAATTCGTCCAAGTTCCCATAGCAAACGTTACCTCTGTGGGTACTGAATCAGGGACGAGTCGGTTTCTGATTGGGATCTCAATTCTAACATGCGGTGTGATGAATGAGTTTGATCGCCGCCTAATAAAGGGCTGTGTCGTGTGTGTTCGAGCAAAGTCGTCCTTTCACCTGACCGGTGCTCCTCAACAACGAAAGGCGCACACTTCTGCCTTCATTCGAAAGAGCAGCTCAATTGGGCTTGGTATGACCAAGTTGGCATTAGACAGAAGAGATTCAAAATAATTAAACATATTATTTAAATAAAAAGTATATACATGTAATCTTTTTGATGAAATTTTTTATAGTTAATATTGTTGATTGTAAGTTTTAACATTGATGCAATTTCTCTAAAAAAGAAATTAAATCGGAGCATCCATACATTGACATATCTTGTGCAAAATTTTAGCATAAGAAATGAATTTCCCCCTTCTTTTAATTCTTATTCATTTTTTTTGCTATTAGGCTTTCATTAAGTTTGTAAACTATATTAATTATCTGAAGATCAATCGTCTCTCCTAATGAGAAAACTCTCATCGCAAATGGAATTCCATTTCAGATATCAATCAGCTGCTGATTTAATGAATACTTTTTTTCCTAATGTAATAAAGTAAAGCGGATTAATTGGAAAATGTTTTTTCGGAGTCATTATTCCCTTTTTTCAAGGTTTAATTAATTGGGCAGAATATGGCACGAAAATGGCTCATGATTAAGAGTTTGGATTTTAGAAAATTTGTAAATTTGATTGATTAAGGTAACCGACTAAGTTCGAAGAAAATTTTTTTGAAAAATTTAATTTTTTAAAAACTTTTTCAAATTATGTTTTTTGAATGTATTGTCAATTATAATACAAAATATTATACATACAATGAAATTATTTGAAAAGGATATATTTTGAGAAATAGGAAAATGTGCAGTAAATCTTAATAAAATTGAACCGCAACTGTTAACACTCTACACAAAATGGTACTGCAGCAATCCTATTTTTCTTTGTACACAAGTTATAGAATATAATGATGAATAAAATGAACGAAAATCAAAGAAAAAGTTTGAGATGCAAGGAAGTGACGGGTAAAAATATACGAATATATATGCATTTCTTCTATCGATTTACAACTTAATTTTTCTAAAAAACACCAATAAATAGAAAAGTAGTTCACCAACAACACAATTTTTTGTTCATTTCAGTGTCCATATTATTTAAAACGCACTCTGAATGTTTTATCTAAATACCTTCATTACTTTTTGAGATATCATGTTAACGGTGGGGAATTTTTATGAACTTTAAAGTTTTGAAAAAATTAATGTTAAAGACAAATTTCAGCTGAATAAATATGTGACCCTAAATGACCTAAATGGGCCTCTCATTATGAAATAGAAAGGTTTCAACTGTTTCATAATTTCCCCAAGTCCATAATTAAAGAAAAATGATGTGAATACAATTATTTGCCTTAACGTACTTTGTAAAAAACTGCCACTCCAGAAAACTTAATGGTCCTTGAGCAAACAGAAAGAGTGCAGGTTGAGTAACAGATTGCCATGCTCGAGATATTCCATCATAAGGTGAAAACTAAAAATTGAAAGCACTTGGAAATTTTAAATTGAAACACTTAGGGGAAAGGCATGACATATTTTCCCTTAATGACAGAATGACGCTGGTTAAAAAACACTTTGATTCCGAACAAGAATCGATCTTTTCAATGCGGGCCAAGAAAAAGAGAGCACTCCAGAAATTCTCTTCAGAGGTTGAAAAATGGATGAAAATATGGCTGGTCTTTCACTTAAAGCTATTATTCCCGGTTAAGTGTCGCACTCTCTATGTTAATAAGACCGAGCAGGCATTGAAAAAGAAGTCAAGAAGTCATTTATCAACCAGCCTTTGAGGAATAGATTTCATTCAAGGCCCCTCGGGGTTTCTCCAAGTTACAAGGAGCAATTATGAGCCCTGATGGATGAGGGAACAACTCCATGGGGGAGGCTTGATTAATGTCTGATTGGCTGAGAGTGTGGTTTTATTTATTAGGGTAAAATGGCTCCAGGCTTATGTAGATTAGGTTATTAATGAATATTTGGTGTGAAGGAATAAGAACTGTTGTTCATACCGCTGACTTTAATGCATTTATTGATTTTGACCTCAAAGCAACATAAATTTTTGATTTCGGTAACATTTTAGTTTCTGGTATCCGTATCCTAATTGATATCCATTTAAGGGAAAGTGTTTAAAGTGATGGCATTTAATTCTATAAGAGGGTTATTTATTTGTTTAAGGTGTACACACTCACTTAAAGTTTCGATAATCGTTTAAAATATCAAATATTTTTTATTTCAATAAATGTTTTCCTGATACTTTAGCTTGAGCAAAAAGTAACTAAATTCTCTTTGCAAAGAACTCGGCAGCTTGCCTTCAAACATTTTGCTCATCGCAAATCTGCACGAAGCTTAAACATTTCTGCATTAAATCTCACTAAGTGTCTTACTAAAATTAACACTCAGGTTTAAACTATTCTTGAAACCCTTTACTAAACTACTTCCCTGCAATTATGTTATAACATTTTCTTCAAGTGGAACAGATTGTTTTGCTCGTTTGTTTGCTTAGTCCCGTCGCAATTCTAAATGAAGAAATTTAAATTAAAAGTGGAAGAGTTCCAAGTGAACGAAGTGCTTTCTCTTAGCAATAAAGAGAAGTCTCCTGCGATAACGTGAACTCGCGAGATTTGTTCAACATTTCGCTTCAAGGTGCGAATTTTCGTTAGAAAATGAAATCCCTTCGTGACCACAGCGAAGGGTGCGAGAGCGTAATGCAAAAACCGAAAGAGGGGGGTTTTCGTGAAAAGTATGTTCTTTTCGTCGCCTTTGGGGAGATATCTCCCTCCCCCACTAGGTAATGATGCGCGAATACAAAGTTCCTTTTTATGCCTGTGAGCGCATTTTGAGGAAGGTTCTTGCGAAGTTTGGAGGATTTCTTTTCTGGTTTTGATTTTGTTGATGAGAAAGAACAAAAGAACCCGTTATTTATTTTGATTATATTCCGAAAATATTCGAAGAGGAACGAAAACAGTCTAATCTCTTGATGCTTTTTTTTACAGAAATTTGTGGTAAGGCATGCTGGGATTATTAAGTAAAGCACATCTAGACGCACGAAATTGCTTGCTTAAAGGGGGTAAATTTCGAAATGTGTCCGCATTGTTATAAGCGCGAATTGACTATGCGCTACTAAACTAATGGTTTATAAGGATTGTTCTGATCCTTTAAGGTGTACGTACACACCTGAAACTTCAAAAATCATTCAAATTATCCAATATTTTTTATTACTTCAAAATGCCCTCCAATTCTTTAGCTTTCAAACGATACCAAGATGTTGTCAACATTCGGAATAATTATCGAGGTAAAAGGATCTTTTTTGAGGCACTTTCATTGAAAACTTTAGTTTCGTTTGATTTTTTGAACTCAATTAATGAAAAATTTCCCTACAATGTTGCTTTAGTCAAGCATTCATAACTCAATAAAAGAAATGTACCAAACAGAATTATTTATACATCAAAATAATCTGTATGAAACAGTAGATGTTTTGTGCCTCAATCAAAGTTATGTTTATAGAAATAAATTTTAGTAGTCATTTAAAAGGTAAAATGACATAAAAAAATCTCTCATTTTCTATTCATCGATGATGAAACAATTGTTTAAAAAATTATATATTTTTTATAACTTAATTCAAGCAGACAACATGAAGGCATCATTTTTAATTATAATTGTGTGTCGCTGCAAATTACAAGTTAAGATATCATTTTTCAAAAAAATGTGCTAATTAGTTCATTAAATATTATTTAATAATCAGTGTAAAAGGATTTTTTTCTCTCAAATAAATTTAAACACATACTATTGACCTACTGTGAAAAAAATGGATTTTTAAACTTAAAATTTTAAAAATGTCTTCTAGTGAGTGTGCCCATCTAAAGGAGTATTATATTATTTGTTTAAAGAACCATTTTGATATTTTTATTATTTTAAAATTTTCCAACAAAACTAATTTTTTCCCCTTCACCTTTATTCGAATTAGCGATAGGATTAACTGAAATTGAATTATTCCTTTGTGATCTCATCGACTACTCAAATCTTTATATCTTTCTGTCATCAAGCAACACATATTTAATCTTGTTTAAAATGGCTACTGGCTGCTAATGAATTGTGAGTAAAGCTAGGCAGGATGTCATATGTCATATTTCTGAAGACACTCGGAAAAATTACTGAATCACTGGACGACCACGGCAGCAACACTGGTAGAAACTGTGGTTTAGTTTTAATGACCATCACCGGCCACGGTACAAGCCTCCCGTTAGGAAGATCGTCCCACCATCAATGGGAAGAGTCATATACCCCACCTTTTGTACATTCTTTTTTCGTGAAAGAAATGGTATTGATGGTTTTTATTGCAAATATTTTGATTTGGTATTTTTAAACTTTGTATTTAACATTGTATTTCTTAGTGAGTGAATCTTTTAAGTTGCTTAGATGAATAGTTTCTTACTTGCTTTTCTACAATTGCACTTATTTAAATATATATAAAAAATGGATGGAAGCAAAGAAAGTTGTGCATAAAGAATTTTTCCAAGAAAAAATTCTTCCAAATTTGCAGAATTTAGTTAAAAGAATTCAGGGTCTATATTGGTTACTTTTAATATTACTATGGTTACTTTTGAGTGGCTACTAACATTTTTTTAATTTATTTCTTAAGCACTCTAACAATTTGCATAATCTTTTCTAGAACAATTTCCATTATATAATTTGTTATAATGAGATATGAGATAGTGTTAATAGTTCATCAGGAAGGAGAGATATTCTGGTTTCTAAAAGGTTTTAAAATTAAATTTCATTTTAAAAACCTAGAAGGTATGCCAGAAAGAAGTCAAATATGAATGTCTTAATATATCTAAAATTACAAAATTGCAGTTTATAGCTTTTATTGATTATAATACTGATCAATCAAACTCAGTTTAACAAAATTTTCTATTTTATGAGTTGATTCGATCCTTTAACGAATCGTGGTTGAACTTTTCTATAAAAAATGTGTTCTGAAAGAAAGCTTATTTAAATAATAAACCAAATTTATTGAAATACGAATTAGATAAACTGCACTAGAAGATTTTTTTTTAATGTAGCTTTAAAAGAAATATTTTTTACAGTAGTTCACTAATATGTATTTAAACACATTTCAGTGAGAAAAAAATACATTATCCTAATTATTAATTAATTAATTAATGTTTAATGAGATGATTAGCATATTGTTTGAAACATGATACCATAAATTTTAATGTGTACATAGACAGAATTCAGGTTGAAAATTATGCCTAATATTGGTCTTCGTGTTGTCTGCCTCTATCAAGTTATAAAAATATTATCTTCAACCATTTTTTAATCAACGCTGAGTGGAAAAAGCTAGATTTTTTAATTAATTTTAACTATTACATAGCCATTAAAAATCATAGTTAAATCATAAAATCATAAAATTCTTTACATAGTCATCTCTATAAATCTAACTTTAATTGAGGCACAAAATATTCATTTTTATACAAAAATTATTTTGATACTTAAATAGTTGCATTTGGTCAATTTTTTTGCTCAGCAATGAATGTTTGAATGAAGCAACATAGTGGTAATATTTTTCATTAAATTAGTTTTAAAAAACGAAACTAGATTTTTTAGTGAAAGTACTCAATAAAAAATCTTTATAACTCGAATAATATTCTGGTTATTGATAACATCTTGGTATCATTTGAAAGCTAAAGCAGTGATTCTCAACCTGTGGGGCGCGCACCCCTAGGGGGGCGCGTGCACACTAATGGGGGGCAGGGGGCGCGAGCATATCCAAGAGAAAATGTTATTTAAAAAAAATTGATTAAGTGACTGAAAGGAAAGAACATATACAAAACAAAATACATTTCGAAATATTTAATAATTAACTAATTAAATTAAAACAATTTACTAAATTAAAAACAGATTTAATCATTATTAGTGACTACTTTGGGCCTGCCTTGCAGAGCAAAGTTTTCCGAAGGAGGGTTTAATATAAGAAATAGACACTCTCAGTTCTTTTTCTATATTTAGCTGAGATCTATATTTTGTCTTCAAAGAAGCTACCTTAGAAAATCCAGTTTCACAAAGGTAAGATTTTGAAAATGATAGTAGAATGCGAAATGCCCCCCTTTTTTTTAGTGCAGAAAACTCATCATCCACTCCTGCCCAAAATTCAAACAGTGATTTATTACTAAATTGTCTTTTGGTTTCGCCGCTTGCCGTGAAGTCTATGAAGGTTTCATCCTCTTCAATTGAGAGTCCTTCGGGAGTATTTTGAAATGGATCCCTCACCCACTTGTAATTTGATGTCAGTTTGTCGTCAACAAGAAAGTACTTCTTAAAATTCTTTGCTAGCATTGTTAAATGATTTTCTATGGTTACAAAAACAACTTTACATGTTGTTCTTCAGCCTTGTAAGTTATCATACAATCATTCAAATTTGCAAATATTGTTAAGTTTTCTTGCTTTAAATTTCTGCTCCACAATTCCAATTTCCTACAAAAAGCACTAACTTTATTACCTGTATCCAATATATGTGTATTTGCGCCTTGCAGTTGAAGATTCAAGTTATTTAATTTCTCGAATATGTCGACCATGTGGCTCAATTTCATCACAAATAAACTATCGCGAAAATTCTCAGCTTCCAGTCTGTTTTCCTCTTCTAGGAAAACTGCGATTTCTTCTCTTAATTCATAAACGCGTTGCAAAATTTTCCCTCGTGATAAACATCTTGCCTAACAATAAAGTAGTAACGCTGAATATACTGCACCCATGTCTTTACAAAGTGCGAAAAAGATTCTTGATTTCAGGGGTCTTATTTCTAAATAATTTACTACGGTTACAACCAAAGTTAACACAAAATTCAAGCCAGGACTCATTTCTTTGGAAGCCAAAGCTTCTCTGCGGATTATGCAATGTGTCCAGACGCACTGTGGCGATTTTTGTTTCACAAGTGCTAGAATACTTTGGAATCTTTCGGACATAGAACGAGCAAAATTGGTGCATATTCCGAAGCAATTTTTCCATTCTATGTTTGCCTCGTTCATAAAATCTTTTAAGATAGCAAATAATGCGAGTTCTAGTGGTTTGCAGAAAAGTAATTCTTCTACTACTGACAAATATTCACAAAATCTAACATAGGCAATTAAATGGGCATCTTTTTTATTATCTGTTGCCTCATCGAGTTGTATTGAAAACAATTTGTGACGTAACTTCTACAAAAGCTGACACTCTACATCTTCAGCTATATCAGCAATTCAACGGGCAACAGTATCATTTGAAAGAGGTATAAACTGCAATTGTTTTGCAAAATTATCTCCAAACATAATTTCTACAATCTCTATTGTGGCTGGCAAAATAAGCTCTTCACCAACGGTGTGAGGCTTTTTACATCTGGCTATTTTATATGAAACTTTGTAAGAGGTAATTATAGCTTTTTAATTCACAGACAATTTTTTTTATACAATGATTTTTGCTTTTCATATGATTTTAATTTTAATTCGAAGAATTCTCTAGGTTTGTTTACGTACTCACTCTGAAGCGTTTCCAAATGTCTTTTAAGTTTATTAGGTTTTCATGCTGTCTGCCACCAACATATTTGAGCAAATGATACACAGGGGCATTCTTCTTCACTTACTTCAGTTCTAGTGAACCCAAAATTTAAGTATTCTTGAGAATATTTTCTCGATTTTATTTTCGAAACCATGCTCTGCTGTGTACTTGTTGAGGCTTGTATATCGACTAATGCTCGCTTACACCCGCTTAAAAATTTATCCATGATTCTGCATGTCTGCTGCCATGAATATTTGATACGGTGAATTGCAATTGCACGAAAATGTATCTAACATTAATTTTAACAAGTTTAAAATTAAGGTTGTAGTGTAGATTTAGCGCCAAAATACTTAAAATACATTTTTATTGCATACATTTTATTGTATGCGGTGGAGAGGTGGGGGGGCGATGAAAATTATGATTGAAAATTGGGGCGTGAATACTAAAAGGTTGAGAAACACTGAGCTAAAGGATCAAAAAACAATTTGAAACAATTAAAAATATTCGATATTTTGAACTATTTTCGAAATTTTAAGTGTGTACCTTAAAAAGAAATCAAACTATATATTTTTTTCTTATGAATTGAAGTATATGATAATAATAATAAATGATTTTTCTTACTTTTAACTTCACAAGATATCTCTCCTGATATAAAGGATAAATTCCTTGCTTCAGAAAATACAATTTAATAATTTTTTTCGTTGGCTGAAATTTTACACTTATTTCAAACTGAAAAGTCTAAAAAAATGTGTTCTGATCAAGTTGCTGCTAGAAAAAAAAGCTTATGAAGTTAAAAATATATATATCAGTATATTATGAGAAACTGAGCAATTATTTTTAAAAGAAAACCCTGTTTTTTTTTTTGTATAATCAGTGCGATTCAGCTACACATTTCAAGGGATTTCAGTTAAAAATTGAAAGTTTCCCGTCAGAAAGATTCTTTGATGTTTGATAACAGTGTGTTTCATAGAGTAACTAAAAATATCACATCAAACTCTAATATGATGGCGATAAAATATTTTGTATGAATAGAATCTAGAGTTTGAGAGTACTTATATTCTTTCACATGAATTTTGAAAATTAGAAAAAATTTTGGAGGTAAAAATAAGCATGAAAATAAAAAAGATTTTAAGATCGAGAAGATTTTAAGAAAGTCTTTAGTCAGATTTTAAGAAAGTCAGAATTTAGATCCAAATTAGAAACCGACTCGTCCCTGATTCAGAACCCCCAGAGGTATCGTTTTGTTATGGGAACTTGGAGGACTCTGCAGTCTCGACATATTTAACGTGCCCTAACTTCCGTGAACCAACACGGCGGTCTTTGGCCGAGACGAGGACAGAACCCGCGACATTTCTGTTACGAGACTGACGCTCTACCAACTAGGCTACCACGGCCTATGGGGAGTTTTTATGAAAATACTACATACAAGGCTTATTATCCCTATAACAATAAGCCCAACAGCAGAGATTGAAAGTTAAGGATACTTTACAGAAAAAATGCTCACATATTTTATGAGGCCTTAAGTGATTAGAAATATTAGGCATTTATTGAATTGCCTTTTCTTTTACTTAGATAGCAGACTTTATTGAAATATTTAATTGACTAAAGTTTTCCTTTTTCTTTTAAACGTGATTTGGTTTAAGAAATAGGTATTTTTCAAAGATTTTCAAGTTTACTGTGGGAAGAAAAGAAACATCTTAGATCTAATCTGCTTTACTTTAAAATAAATCCATTTAACAGAAGTAAACATCTCCCAAGAGATAACTCCAAAGAATGTTTCCTTCTCCTCATAGTCTGGTTTTATTTGGATGAAACTTATTTACCAAGACGGTGTCAGATACTGACATATTAGGCTCGAAGTAGTAAAATTAAGTTGTCCGACTACATTCAATGGAAATTTTTTGAAAAATTTTATTTTTTAAGAACTATTTATAGTTTTTAGGTGTATTGTCAATTATAAACACTATAAATACAAAAATATTTGAAAATATAATATATTTTGAGAAATATTAAAATGTGTAGTAAGTTTTAAAGACATTTAGCCAAAATGGTTAACATTCTACGCAAAATGGTAATGCAGCAATCCTATTTTTCTTTGTACACAAGTTATATGGTACAATGATGGACGAAATGAACCAAAATCTAAGAAATATTTTGAGATGCAAAGAAGTGATGGGTAAAAATATACATATATATATGCCTTTTTTAAATTAATTTACAAGTTAATTCTTCTAAAAACATCTATCAATGAAAAATGATTTCACTTACAATTAAACTTCTGCTCCATTTCATGGCCCATATTATTTAATACATAAGCTAAAAATTTTATGTAAATACTCTATTATTTTTTGAAATATTCTGTTAACGGTAGAGAATTTTTATGGAAACTAATGTTTTGAGTAAATTAAAATGAAAGACAAATTTTAAGTAAAAAATATGCGAACCTGAATGATAGGCCAGACCTTCCTTTTTCGAAAAAAATAAACTGTGTTTGAAAAGAGGAAAGTCTGAACTATAACTAATAGCAATAAAAAAATTCTCCAATGTGGTCGAGAACCGGTGTTTTTAACTCACTCGGATACCTTAAACGGAACAATTATTAAACTCTCTTGAAATTATTAATGAAAGAAAATTAAATACCAATTTTAGGTGAAAAATGTGATTTAAAAAAAATTCTCCTGGATGAAAGGCCAGGATTCATTTTCCCAGAAAAAATGAACTGTTTTAGAAAGAGAAAAATTCTGAACTACAAATAATAATAATCATAATACACAAATTGGTGAATGTGGTCAATAAACAGTGTTGTTTACGTAGCCGGTTACCTTAAGATATAGGAGAAATAAGCTCAAAATATCTTCTACTGAATAAAAGTGGTATAGCCAAACTTTTATCATAATAAACCAAGAGAAGGCAAGTCTTCTTGAATAAAGAGAGTTGATTTCGATTGATTTTTTTTGCCATAAGACAAAAAAATTATTTGAAAGAAAAGCGAATGTCAGATGTCTCCATTTTTTTTACCTTCTGCCACCACTTCACGGTTAGGGGGTTTGGTTTTGATATTTCCCTCCAAGTATTTCAAAAAAGATTTCTTCAGAAAAGACAGTGTGGCTTGTATTTATCAACGCACAAATACTTTTAATACTTTGTTCCTTTTTCCGATATTATTTTTTCTTTCAAACACTTTAAAGAAACATACCTTTTTTCAAAAAGAAACAAACCCCATTCTTATGTCTGAGGAGGTCGACTTTTGATTTTTTTTTGGGGGGGGGGGGGGGGGGTGGGTGTTAAAAGATTAAAAATAAGAAAAAAAAAGTTTCTTTTTTCTTTCAGATTTTTATACTTTATACCGTGAAGAAACATTATGTCTGTTGACGGCAGCTGGTGCATTTCAAAGTATGAAAAAGGTCATTAGTTTTGTTTTTCAGATTTGAATGTTTTATGAATAAAAATTCTCTCTAATAAAAAGAAGTATTCTGTAAAAATTGAAAAAAAAAAACATATTCCATTTCTTACAACTACAGTTAAATAAAAAGAAAAAAATTATCTTGATTGTATTATAAATTAACTATTAGACTAATTAAGGCTGTTTCATATATTTAAATAAAAGTGATAATTGTAATTAATTAATATCTCGGAATTCTGCTTTTACAGCAATCGGGAATTTTCGGCAATTGGATCCAATATCTTTCTATATAATATTGATACAGAATTCATAGTTTCTTTTGAATCGTAATCATTTTTGTTTGCTTAAAACACGGCTTGATAAGAACCAACAAACTTAAACCACGTAAATAAATTTCAAATCGCTCATTTCTTAATCCAGATAAGACTTTAGATGAACATTAATCTCATATTCCAAATAACAGATACATTGCTTTTTCAAAATCATTATTATTTCAAATAAACACCTATAGTTGATAAAGCTCTAAATTATTCAATGTCACCAAGTAATCTTTACTGTGAAGGGAATGCATGGATTCCAAAGATTTCAAGTGAAATTTAATTTCAATATTAAGGACATGTCAAACTAAATCTTAAGTATTTTAAATAGATAACTGATGCTTAATTTTGAAAATAAATTTATAAATATGCATTATTTGCAGGCTTAGCCACTGATTATTAAAGAAAAAAAACGATAAATTATTAATGATTCTTTGAAATTGCAATCCATTAGCATTTGTATAATACTTTCTAACAAGAAATTCTTCATATTATACATCTCTTATCATCGGATTAAATATATTCAGTTCTAAGAAGAAAGGCAACTTTATAGGAAACCCCACATTTTAACCCACTTCATATGAAAATTATGTCATCAGTAAAATATCCAATGGCGATGTTATAACAGAAGCTAAAACTGATGAGGATTGATAGAAAATAATTTAGAAATAATATACAAGTTGTTTCCAATCAGCATGGAGAAATTTTTCAGGCTCTTTTTTTCGAACTATTTAAAAAATTATTATAGATATTCAAGTAATTTTAAAGCTTTCTATATTTTAGTATGGCAGCATGTACAAATTTTACTGTGATAGAATTCACTTTTCTTTTGCATCAGTGTTAGAAAACTTATTTTTTTTAAATTAAAAATTTATTCCATCCACTTGTATAGTTAATTATTATAATTATTCTCTTAAGGTACCCGACTACGTTCTGAGAAAATTTTTTTGAAACTTCGATTTTTTAAAAAGAATTTAAAATTATGGTTTTTAAATGTGTTGACAATTATAATACGAAATATTATACATACAACACAATTATTTGAGAATATAATATATGTTGGGAAATAGGAAAATTTGTAGTAAACCTCAATTATAATACGAAATACGATAAATACAACAAAATATTTGAATATAAAGCATCTTTTGAGAAATAGGAAAATTTGAAATAAATTTTAGTGAAATTTAACTGAAATAGTTAACACTCAACTCAAAATGGCAATGCAGCCATCCTATTTTAATTTGCACACAAGTTATAGAATAATACAATGATGAATGAAACGAACCAAAATCTAAAAAAAGATTTTTCGATGCAAAGAAGTGATGGGTAAAAATATACGTATATATGCATTTTTTCGATGTATTAATGACTTAATTTTTCTCCAAACACCTATAAATTAAAAAGCATTTCACCAACAATGACATTTTGATTCATGTAGTTGGCCATATTATTTAAAAGATACGCTGAAATGTCTATGTAAATTCCTCAATGAGGTTTCAGGAATATCAAAGTTTTATGAAAATTGAAATAAAAAACAAATTTTAATTGAAAACTGTGTGAGTCAAAATGATAGGTCTAACCTTCCTTTTCCCAGAAAAGATGAACTGTTTTTGAAAGAGGAAAGTCTGAACTACAGGAAATAACAACGGAAAAAATATTCACCAATGTGGTCGATAACCATTGTTTCTTAACGTAGCCGGATGCCTTAAAATGAATTATAACTTTCAAGATATTTTCTAAAGTTTTCATGATTCAATGAGCATTGGACGAGCCATCTTTTAAATTTTCCTAACACTTAAAATTTTGACATCGCAAACATTTTTCGGTAACTATTTTCATGAGGAACAATCGATTAATCGAAAATTAAGGACGGCATATTGGAAAAATATTCGAGTTATTAATTATGTCTGTTAATTAGCTCAGCTAATCAATATAAGTATACCTGCTCCCTTTAACCACTTTCATCAATACCAATTTACGTATCTGTTATTTCTTCTAATAAGAAATTTTTTTTTCATATTCTACATCCTTTACAATGGATTAGATAGATTTAGTTTTAAGAAGAAAGGCACCTTTATTTAACCTCTACCTACCCCCCTTTTTAACCCACTTTATACAAGTTTCCTACGTAAAACTGCCCCCCTTTAACAACATTAACAATACCAATATAGTGATGTTGCAATAATAAATAACGAAGTTACTGATGTGTCCCATTTTTTTTGGCAAAAACTGTATCTTTTTTTTATTTTATCACAGGGCAATCTTTCGAAAAATTCAAACTAATTTTTTTCTCATAAACTTTAGTCGTTTAGTCTATGTAATACATATTTAAAATTTCATTTGGAACTGCTCAGCAAAATCCAGACTCCTGGCAGTTGAATATTTTAATCATATTCAACCCTCTCTTTCTCTAAAAGAGCCTCCATTTACCACTTAGATCAATTTCTATTATTCCTTCTAACAAGAAATTCTTCATATTATACATTTCTTATCATCCGATTAAATATATTTTGTTTTAAGAAGAAAGGCAACTAATATATATCATTATATGAAATAATAAAGACATTATATATATCATTATATGAAATACCCCACATTTTTAATCCACTTTATACAAGTTTCCTAAGTATATCTGCCCGTTATAACCACTTTCATCAATCCCAGTTTTGTAAAGATGCAAAAAAAAATATATATATATATTGAAGTTAACAGATTAGTAGAGTTTCCGCTCAACATCTAATATGTATCCCTATGCTTTGTTCAGGATGGCTGAGGCCGCATTCATTTAGGGGCCTAAATGGTCACTTCTAGATTTATGTTAATCTAGATACTCTTTCCTCTCACAAATGTAGCTTAGATTGAAAGAAGAATAGGAGGCCATTATATTCTGGATTAATATATTAGTTATATATTTACAGTAGGAATTTACAAAACACATTCTGCTAAATCGAAGCCCGTTTGTTCACCACCTTCTCTTTCCGTCCCTCGCTTATCTGACCCAAAGGTCAATCCTCTCTGGTGGGGGTGACCTTCGACTTCGGGGTATAAGGTTTGGCGAAATATCGCCCTGTGGAATTAGAGCCATGGTCGATCCTTACTAGATGTATCCCATTATTTTTGGTGATAACTTTATCTTTGTTTGATCTTATCACTGCGCCATCTTTCGGAAAATTAAATTTATTTCTCATCAGCCTTTGCCACTTAGTCTCAGTAATACAAAAAGATGAATAAAAGTAGGAGCTGCAATAGTAGTGTACTATTAGAGGAAATAGATAGATAAAAGTCTTGTGAGATTATAGAACCATGCAACATGTGTTCAATCAGAAGTGCAAGCTTTAAAAATGACAATTGAATATTGTGAAAGGGTGGAGGACGGACAGAAGTGCTCAATTTTTTCCGATTCCCAGCCAGTTTTACAAGCCATACAGTCATCTCATAATTGTAATAAGGTAATAGGGACGATGAAAGAAAAGATAAAGAGTGTTAAAATTTACAAGGCGATAGAGTTGAATTGGATTAAGTACCATAGTGCGATACCTGGTCATGAAAAGGAGGATAACTATGCGAAGTTGGTGACACGGAAAGAGAATATTATTGATATTATTGTCCCCAAATCAAGTGGTGTCTTAAAAGGGGAAGTGAGAGATAAAACTGCAATGGTTTGACAGAAGGTATACGTCCAAAAAAAAAAAGGAAGAGTCACTTTCGACTTTATTTCTAATCTAGAAATTAAAATAAGAAGATAACATCCACTTATAATCCAAATAATATGATTGATTTCCTGCAAATTTCCAAAGATCTGGAAGAGAGCAGGAAAATAAATGAATTTGTGGAGAAATGGGTATGGTACACCATTTTTTAATGGAGTCTATGGAGGTCTCAGATTGAAGCAAAAACCTGAAGATTGTAAATATGGATTCAAGTACAGTACTGATGGTGTCAGGTCATCTCGAAGCATTTAAGGATAGGATGTCAAAGATGGATAGTTTCATTCCAACTGTCTGAGAGTGTGCATATGGGGAGAAAGACAGCTATTTACTCGAAAGAAATGTTAGTCTGACGGATCGGTCCATGAAAAGTTGGGCAATACTTATTCAGCAGTTGACCGCAATAAATCCTGTCTACACTTCTATGTTCACTGATAGCTGGGTGATCGGCTGGATACAAGAAGTCTCAGTAATACATATTTAACATTTCATTCGAAACTGCTAAACCAAACCAAGACTCCTGACAGTTGAGTATTTCAATCATATTTAACCCTGACATTCTCTCCCTCTAAAAGATCCTTTATTTACCATTTAGATCAATTTCTAATCGTAATCATATTTTAATTTTGAAAGGTAGCATGATTTTATTCTTAACTTAAATTCCTGACCATAATGCCAAGTTTTATTTCTCATAAAGACATAGCATGTTACTTTGAGAAACAGTTCATATCAAGCCAATTCAAGTTCACTTTAAAATCTTTTTAATTTCTTTTATAATTAACTTTGTTAAAAAATGATATTGCTAACATTTTGAGCTCGATTCCTAATCATGGCATTTTGAGTTTTGCACCTTAAAAGATTTGATGCAGAAGTATTAATTTATCAGAGTTCTTACAGAATAAATGGAGATATGACAACACTTCGAGTTCTTGTAGATAAAACTTCTGTTCCTTCAGAAAAGAAGGCGCTTTTCTTGGTAAAGAATTCAGAGCTTGTGACCTTAATATTACACATACACACACACATGTATAAATACGAAGATTCGGACCTTCGTATTTTCTTTGATTGCTGTTTTGGGAAACTTCTCTGATAGAAAGACATTCGAGATTTATCGAAAGGCCTACTTGTTATGTTTTCACGCAAGTGATCATAGTTTTTTTGGTCTTCATTTATGAGGATGATGAAAGCCAAAAAACTTTCCTTGTTTGCCCCTGATCCACTTCTACTAGATAAAGAAGTATTCTGTATTTTTACTTATTTTGGGCAGAATGGAATAAGCAGAGATAAATACGATGGAGAGAGCCAGCAATTCTCTTTATTCAAGATTCTTTCCAAACAATTTGACTGTGCGGAAAAGTTTGGAATATTTCTTTTGCTGTGACCGAAAAAATCGACAACTATATACCTTTAGAAGATGTGTTATTATTTATTAGGGTTTTCAACCGATCCCTTAATTAGTAGCGCTGAAATATTATACAATTCTTTATGACATTGATCAATATTTCCAATATTGTTTAATATTGTGGTATATAGTTTAATATCATACAATATTGTGTTACAGGCTGTGCTATCAGAATTCCAAATTATTTTGAAAAATACTTAAAAACATCACCACATTTTTTAATTTCATTACTAAACACAAGCAAACGAAACAAAACAAAATATGTTGGTTTTCGTTTAAATTTTTTAATTTTTAATGGTGTCAAAACATTTAGTTTTAATATTAGTTTATTATCCCGAGTTATCTCAAGCGAGAGAATAGAATTAAATATTAGTCTTTGAATGATAGTTTTTGAAACAAAAGGCAAAACAAAGTGACATTTGACATTCTGTACTAGACTGTTTTCTTACGGGTTTACCTCTGGAATCTCTTTTACGGGAGCTCATAGTACAACGTCTAGTTGGATTTGCCTTTTTCTAGTAGCAGGAATCTCTATCTTCATAATAAATGTCTGAGAAATAATTCATTTCGTCATCTTGCATCATCTCCATAATATTTCTTTTTTTCAACGCAACTATCGTTTTTCATACATCAGTAATCCGCAAGCAGACGTATACTATACAATAAGGAAATGACGAGACCAATCCCACCGAAAGAGCCAC
>JAPMOQ010026698.1:253163-273801 GCA_026543055.1 Argiope trifasciata | reverse complement strand
TATAAAGCTTAAATAGACTCTTTTAAATTTCTAATTCTTTTCCTTTCAAACTTTTCAGCAAAATTACCTATCCCACTTTTTTCAGAAATATTCTGATAAAACAAAGATGACAATCTTAACTATACACAAGAATAATAGTTTAAAGCTGAGAAATGGGATCGGCAAATGATTTTGCAGCATTCGGAAAAAGATTTTGAAACATGAGAGGGGCACAAGGCTATTGGCAGGTCATTTCTTTTCGTACATTTAAAACCAGCAAGAAAACAAGCGTAGGCGGATGAATTTATTTTTTTGATACAATATCCAATTTAGAACTTTAATGAAAGTTATCTTCTTCCTTTTTACAAATTCTGGGGTTATAGGATTTTTTCTTAAAAGTGCGCACTTCAATCATTTTTTTTAAAAACTAGACAATGTTGCTATAGGGAATATAACGCTGAAATGAGTTTCGGAGAAAAAATGTTTATGAAATCTCCAATGAGCTTTCCAAATTCTTGCGGGCATTGACGCTTTGAAATTTAATATTTCTACTTATTGCTTGTATTTTGAGGCAATTTGGCAGAAAAAAAATATCGAAAAGAAGCGGCAATAAATAAATAAATTAGTATTTAAAAAATTATGAACCACTTAGACTTTAAAACTTAAAATTGTGAAATATGTATATAAATTAAAATCAACTTATTCATCAACAAATAAAAATATATTCTTAAATTTTCCTTTACTGTATTTTTTATATTTTTTTATTCATTAATGCTTTTTAATTATTGATGATTATTAGGATGCTAAAATGTTTCTGTTTGTTTGTATTAACATCCCATTGGGATATTTAGGGACGGACCACGTCATTTTTAACCACGATCAGATGACAAGGATGACACCTGAGCTGGCACACCCTTCTCCACACCACACCAGCGGGAGGACTTTCGGCCTGACAGATGTAACGTGCAAGAGATCCCCTGACACGACGCTTCTTCGGTGGAATCGAGTCTCGAACCAGAAACCCTCCGGTTCCGAAGCCGAGACCTTACCAACAGGCCACCACAGCCTCTATATAGAACAGGGAGCGCGAATTTGTGGGCCCCTTTTAACGATACATCCGATTACTCAGTGACAGTTTTTGCATTAAGTAATGAACTTTCAGCATTTTTTGTGTATTTCTTAGACAATATAAACAGAACAAATGCTCTTGCTGATCGCAATCCAATCCTTCAAATTTTACCAAAAAATTCAGCAATCCTTCAAATTTTAAAGAATAACGGTACTTTTCCGTTATCCGGGAGCAAATGTTGATAATGTGAACCGTACGCGAGCCAAGTCACCAAGCGAAGCAAATAGGAAAATGGATGGAAATTTAGTGGAATTATACATTATTTGGTGACTTCTGGATGAGCCCGGCTTAACGGAAAAGTACCAAAGAAATGGTACAACTGATCATTTTCTTTCAAGTTGCATTTTTAAAATCTAATTAATATTTTGATTTTTATTAGTGAATCATTTTGAAAATTTAACCATTATTTCTTTTTTTTTCTAATTATTCTTTTTTATTTTATTTAAATATATGTTTTTTTGCTTAACAATATAATTCAAAAAATATGTTTGCTACTTTTTCCTCCTACAATGCTTTGCTTACGCATATTTTTATTCCCCTCTTAATTATTGGATTTAATTGTGAAATAGATTTATACCTATACGTCATGTTTTGCAATTCTTTTCGTTGAAATGTACACCATTTTTACATTTTTATCTATGTACAACAAGTTTCAACATTTTTTTAGTCACTCATGTATGCATGAGTGAATAAAAAATATGTTAGCGATAAGTATTATTGTATGAATGACCATACAACAATGATTATATGTTTTTTAAATATTATCGCATAATTTTTAATGCATGTTTTAAAATTATATTTGAAATTTGATTACCTTTTCCTGCAATATTTAAAAGAAAATAAATGAAGAAACAAAAAAATCTACGACTTTTGCTGTCGAAATCTTTCATGTTCAATAATGTTATTTTAATTTTCTTCTTTTCTTTTTCTTTTCTTTTTTTCTTTTTCTTTTCTTTTTTCCTTTTTTTCTTCTTTTTCTTTTCTTTTTTCCTTTTTTTCTTCTTCCTTTTTTTCTTTTCTTTTCTTTCTTCTTTTTCTTATTTTTTTTCTTCATAGCTTTCTTTTTCTTTTTTCATTTCTTCTTTTCTTTTTCTTTTTTTCCTTTCTTTCCTTTCTTTTTTTCTTTTTTTTCTTTCTTTTTCTTTTTTTCCTTTTACTTTATAGCCAATTTACAGGATTTAATTTCTATTAACATTCCTGAACGCTGAATAAATGAAAGAAAAATGAGAAGTCCTTGCACTCCTTTTATAAAACGCAAAAAAAAAAAAAATATATATCATTGAATGAAATGTAATTGAAAGTTTTCTCCTACTTTTCGGCAGAATACTTTAGTAACAAATTCTTTTTTGTTTCAAAATTTGTAAATGTTTAAAAAACGTTGTTTATGCTTTTGCAAATGAAAGAAGAATAAAGTTTTACCTTTAACTAGGCTTTTGTTAATTAAAATAGTTTAAGTTCATTAAAAACTCTGAAACTCATCGGAGAAAATCCATTTGCACGACTAATTGAAATTTTATTCATTATTTAGAAGTTTTGAAATTCCGTGAAGACTGTCATAAGGTATCTTTAAATAGTAATATTTGTAGCATAAAAATTAAATTTCGATTTTACAAGATAAAATAGTTCTTTTGTACTCTATTTTGAATTCGGATGCCTCAGTAATAAAACTTTCAATGCACGAATAAATTAGAAATCATAGTATAGATATTTTTCAGTAAATGTTTGAATTTCTAAAGAAGTCGAGAAAAGTTAGAATTGCTGAAAGGATGCAATATTGGAGTTAAATTGAAAAGAATTTGCTGGTTTTTTTTAAGCTTCAGTTGTTGTGAGATGAAAATTCAAGCTAGATTATCCACTTAACAATTTGGTGTTTTGCAACTCACCAGTATCACGATACTAATAACATCAAAACATATTACACTGAAGTGACAAAAGTCATGGGATAGCAATATGCAACTATACAGATGGCAGTAGTATCGCAGAGAAAAAGTATAAATGCGCAGTTCGTTTTCCAGAGCTTTCATTTGTGTTCAAGTTATTCATGTGAACAGGTTTTTCGTGATTTATGGCGGCACGACGAGAATTAACAGACTTTGAACGTGGAATGTTAGTTGGAGCTAGACGCATGGGTCATTCATTCCATTGCGGATATCGTTAGTGAATTCAACATTCCGAGATCCTCAGTATCAAGAGTGTGCCGAGAGTATGAAATTTCAGGCATCACATCCCATCATGGACTGCGCAGTGGGAAACCACCTGCACTTAACGACCGAGACCACCGACGCCTGTGTAGAATGGTCAATGTTAATAGACACGCAACACTTCGTCAAATAACTGCAGGAATCAATGTGGGACGTACGAAGGACGTGTCCGATTGGACTGTGCGGCGAAATTTGTCTTCCTTGGGCTATGACAGCAGAAGACCGACTCGAGTGCCTTTACTGACAGCACGACATCGCCTACAGCAACTCTCCTGGGCTCGTGAACATATTGACTGGTCCCTAGACCAGTGGAAAACCGTGGCGTGGTCAGATGAGTCACGATTTCAGTTGTTTCGAGCTGATGGTAGAGTTCGAGTGTGGCGCAGACCCCACGAAGCCATGGACTCAAACTGTCAGCAAGGCACTGTTCAAGCTGGTGGTGGCTGCATAATGGTGTGGGCTATTTTTACATGGCATGGACTCGGTCCTCTGGTGCCACTGAACCGATCATTGACTGGAAATGATTATGTTCAGCTGCTTTCAGATCACTTGCAGCCATTCATGGACTTCAGGTACCCACACAACGATGGGATTTTTATGGATGACAATGCGCCATGTCACCGGGCCAGAACTGTTCGCGATTGGTTTGAAGAACATTCCGGACAATTCCAGCGCATGATCTGGCCCCCTAGATCGCCCGATATGAATCCCATCGAGCATTTATGGGACATCATCGAAAGGTCCGTTCGTGCCCAAACTCCTGCACCATCCACACTTTCACAATTATGGACGTCTATACAGACAGCATGGCTCAATATTCCTGCAGAGGACTTCCAACGACTTATGGACTCCATGACACGTCGAGTTGTTGCACTTCGCCGGGCAAAAGGAGGACCGACACGATATTAACAGTCATCCCATGACTTTTGTCAGTTCAGTGTATATCGATTATGTTACAAAATCTTAGAATAAATTAATATTAGTGCAGTTTCAAACTTCTCCTGATCGTTAAAGATCACACTAAATACATCTAAAAGGTGAAAAAACGTTTATTTTCCTTTGTGTAAAAATTAACAGATACATCTAACTTTTAAAGTATAGCAACATAACAGCTGTTGCCAAAATACAATATCATATTTAAGCCTTTCTTACATAGATGGCGCACAGAATGCTCCAGTCTTTAAAAAACCCATCGCGAATTCCTAGAAAATCACTTGATTAACACCTGCTCCCGACCTAACCTCTCTTCACTGATTCGTTTCAGATATTGTAACGGTAAAAAGTTGAAGGTCGCAGTTTCTTTTCCAGTTAATTTGCGACAAGTCTCTTGTGGCACACAGTGCTACACTTGTGTTACAATGTAAGTATTTGTTTTTACTTTTCGTACTTTTTTATTTGAATTTTATATGGTTATAAAGCAATATCACTGTTCACAATGCTTTTGAATTATTTAATTTGTCAATGTTTGAACTTATTTGCTAATATACAAAAAGCAAATTGAGTTTTTATATATTTATTTTAGGATTCGAAGGAGAAAAAATATAGTTCATCCTGACGATTGTGTGTGACTTCTTCAAGAGTTATCGGAGGAAGAATTAAGGGAATAGGATGACGAAGAATTTGATACTGACAGTGAAGAGCAGATACATGAAAGTGATCATGATTCTCAGTCTGAATTAGAAGCAGATTCTGATAAAGAAATCCAAACAAATATAAACAACGATGAAGACTACTTTACTAAAATATCACATGAAACAAATAGATTATATGTATATAAATTGTCATAATAGGGGAAATAATGAGGAATATGATTTATCAGAATAAAAAATGCATAACTTAAATTTTCTTTATTGTCAAATCGATTTTTATTCCAGAGTTTCCGTTAAATCGCATATAACTTATTATTTCACAAATTATAAAGATCGAATTGTTGTAAATATATTTTTATTCCATTGCTTAGCATGCATGCAATTTATTTAAATAGTGTGCTTATAGAATAATACAAAAAATATGACTTCCTAACTTAAAAAGTGACTGGCGGCGCGCTATGTGCGCCACCTATGTAACTACGTAACATTTCCCCACCTGTGTAACAAAGGGTTAAACGAATGTAGAAAATACATAGAGATAAATCCAATCCATATAAAGAACACAAAAACATAACTAATAAAACTGAAATTACAAATGCATCCCACACTTTCTATTGTGCCACAAAACACCAACCAACTTATTTTTAATGCTTTCTTCTTCGCCTGCATTATTCCCCTACAGTTACTGAATTGGTTCAACAGCACGTCTTTATCTTTGTTGAAGCGTCAGATAATGCAATTTGGAAAGGTATGTTTCGCTGGTATGGTAAGGAATTTCGGAGAAGTGGTGCCGGCTCAGGTGTGAACCTAGAGAATAGCCAGAAAAAGTAGTTTTCTAATGGGATTGCTATCAAATTTGAAAAGGAAAGTTTTCTGAATGACCAAGTTCTTTTTAATCTAAAAATGCATTAATTCTTTTGGATTTCCAATCAAAAACAGATATTGCCGAAATTCTTTAACGGACTTTTATATTGTTACGATTTTTTTTCGACTGGGGTGTATTTGGAGGTAATAAAATAGCCCGTAGCTTACAAACATAAAGCTTTTTTATTTCTATAAACTTTTAAAACTCTAAAGTAGCTCAAAGCAACAGCACTTTCATCAGTCAGCAAGAAACATTAAATTAATCACAATAACACCGCGCATTCAATCACTGCAGCTCATCTGCTGTCCAAAACTCCAAATCCACTGGGCCACGGTGACCTGGTGGTAAGGTTTTTATTTTGTGAGAAATAAATATCTGAAAAATATGGTTAAAATATTATGGTATTTATGGTTATTGAAAAATATAGTTAAACTAGATGCAGAAATCCTTTTTTTGCCATATCAGCGTGTTTTATTTGCAATATTTTGTAAGTTATCGAGAAAAAAAAAATCGAAATTTTACTTATGTTTTCTAGTTATTAAAATTCTTATTAAACATTCAAAAATATTTCCGGAGTACACATTCTCCAAATTTGGTTGCACACGCACGCATGGACTTAATAGATTATTATAAGCATAGATAGATACATATTTTAATGGTATTGAAAGATATATCTCCTCCAGTCTTTCATACCCTATTGTTGTTGTAATGCCACTTGGTCATGCCAAGCCGAATTAGCAGAGCTGTTTCGATTAAGGCAGAGATGTGCGTATTTCGTTATTAACGAGCACCGTTCAGGTGAAAGGACGACTTTGCTCGAACACACACGACGTAACCCTTTTAAGGGGGCGATTGAATTCATTCATCGATGAGCAAGTTGGAATTTAGATCCAAATCAGAGACCACAGACTCATCTGTGATTCAGTACCCCCAGATTCATCGTTTTGTTATGGGAACTTGGAGGACATTGCAGACACGATCTATTTAACCCGCCCCAACTGCCATTAGCCAACACGACGGTCTTTGGACTAGTCGAGGACAGAACTTGTGACCTTTCGGTTACGAGACGGACGTTCTACCAACTAGACTACCGCGGCACACTTTTATACCCTAATATACATTAGTGTTTCAAAATAAACAAGGAGTGCCTTTTTTATTCGGATGAAATAGTTTAAGCCGCTCAGAATATACGATGTATAAATATACTATGAGTACCCGCGCATAATTGTCCGTAACATAGCATCCAACAAAAATAGATTTAAACTTAAATCTAGCGTCCACCTGATATGACATGGGCATGTTACGCAACATCAACAAACATACAAATAGGATTAGAAATTATCAAAAATCATACAAAACAATTTGTATGGTACACACTGGGAAATATTTAGATTGTTAAAAAAGTAAAAATGATATGTATCTGAATTTCATAATGAATCTAATTTTTTTAATAGTTCTTGAAATATTACATAAATTATTGAAATTATTCAATTGTACACATATTGATTCTCTTTTGCTTAAATTTATCGTTAAAAAATCTTTTTTTCGGTAAAAAATGTTTTTTATAACCTTGCAGTTATCATCGTTTCCACTTTAATTTTATGTTGAAATTTCGCGAGAGCTGACAGATAAGTAGAGAGGCATATATTACATTAAGGGCTAAAGGCTTTATAACGGCATGAGGGAATTATATGACTATCAAAATTTGAACATTAAAAACATTTTGATGAAGTAGATATTAAAAGACAAGTTACCTAAAGTATTTAATTGACTGTGATAAGTCACATAAAGTATTTAATAGATAATTTTTAATAGAAGTAAGATTGGCGAACCAGCTGATGGTCAAAAGCGGCTAGTCTACCCTGAAAGGAATGTTAATTGGACAGATCAATCAACGTAAGGTTGGACAATACTTATTCAGCAATCGAACACAACAAGTCCTGTCGATACTGCAACGTTCAGTGGTGGCGGGGTGGTCGACTGTATAAGAGAAGAATAGGTATACAAGTGAGTCACTGTACCTACTGTACCACACTTGTTGATCAACTCTGTACAATTTGATACAATCATAATTTGCACTCTTCATGAGGTTTAAAGAGAGATGGTTACTTCGCTCAACATAAGTACTTCTTCCCTATTTTCACTATTTCTCTGATATTCGTTAACCAAAACGTTTCTTCTCTCTCCATTTTCTTTATCGCGCAACAAACTAAGATTTTTAATGTGTTCCTACCAAGGCTGGATTTCCTTCTTTTGGGCATAATGTGATTTGAATCACTCTTTGAAATCAAACATAAACAAAAAATCTTGTCACATTTTCTCTTGCTATTTGAATAAGCGCAGTTTTTGCGCATGCGCAGAGTAATTGAAAAATCCCAATTATAAAACTCCCTTTATTGTTTTGATGTACTAAAACCTTCCCCAAAAAATGTTCTACAAAATGGTATACATATCTCCAATATATGTTAACTATATCTTGAGTTCTTGTGATTCAAATAAACAGATGCTTTCAAAAGACTGTGTGGTGATATCTTAATAAGACAGATAACATCCACGGGAGATGAGCATGCTTTTTTCCTGTGGTATGTTACTGGCTTACAAACCCAAAGGTCCCAGGTTCTATTCCGAGCCAACATCTACCATCCCACAATAATGACCTCGTACGTGATGAACCTTCACCTTCAAGCAACTTATGTGTGGCGCCATCTACCCGCAACCAAAATCGTCAGGCTCACTTGACGCAGCAATCTACGCACGCTCGCCATAACGCTTGGCGTATCTAAAAAAGCTCTCCACTCGCCAAACAAACATGGGTACGGCGCATTAGATACACAGCAACCACTCACTCAACAAACCAATTCATCACCACTCAACAACAACGTATATCGTTCGTCTAACTCACTGGTGGGTGATTCTATGGTGATATCCTTAATAAGACAGATAACATCCACGGGAGATGAGCATGCTTTTTTCCTGTGGTATGTTACTGGCTTAGAAACCCAAAGGTCCCAGGTTCTATCCTGAGCCAACTCTAATTCCCACAACTTCATTTTATGCTATTTATAGAAAGAAGTGAGCATATGCTACGAAATTTCGGATTCCTGCAAACAATTGATGGCTAACGAAGAATATAATAAATTTAATAAAAGAGGGATGATTATTTCTCAAAATACTAGAAACACGCATTTTTTGTTTAAAGTACAATTTATTCATTTGAAAAATGTTGTTAGAATGAACGTGATAATAATTAGTGACATTTGTTAAAACATACAAAGTTATTTATTTTTCTTCTGAAACTAATTACCATTACGATATTCTAATTAGAATTTTAATTATAATTTTCCGAGTAAACAAAGAAAAAATTAAGATAATAAATGTTTAGTTTTGGTTTTTTTCCCCATAATCTTGAATCAAGCATTTTTAAATTAAATTTGACTACGAAGAAAATTGCATTTTAACTTTAAAGTTAATGTATCATCGCTCTATTATTGCTTCTAGAAAACTTGTTTTTCCTTTAGATAAGCCAGTATTAAGTCTTCTAGAAAGAAAAGGAAGTTTCATTTTAGAATTTGTTGGACAAATAAATTATATCTTCTCTTCATTTAAAGAAAGAGTTAACAAAACTAAAGTCAATTTACAGATAAGGCATGTATATTGTGAAGTTTTTTTATAAACTATTTTTCAAAATATTTGATTAACTGATCAAATAAATACCGAAGGCATGAATAAATAATTTCTTACAGTAAACAGAATTTTCGAAAACAAGAGCTCTTTTTTTATTTGTTTATAATTCTAAAGCATGAAGATAATTATGGAATTTGTTATTAATTCACAGTCTAAATGCAATAAAACATTTCTTTAGAACACTAATTAAAGAAAAGCCATTATTTATGTAAAAAACAGCTGCCTTTCCTATCCAACATAATTAATATTCATTATCATGAAAGGAATAATTTAATATGATGCAATTCATTTTTTATCCAAATAATAGATTTCTGAAATTACTCGTATATTTTTAATTATTTGTATGACATTATCATGTAAAAGTATGATATTGTTTTGGCTTGATGTTTTCGAAGTGTTTTGAAGACCACAAATTCTTGTAGCCTCAAAATGCGTTGGCAACAAATGGACGATTTATCACTTTTTTAATTTTTGAGTCGACATTCACAGTATAGCTTTTGAAATATCTATCGTCTTCTAATGTAGCTTTATTTTTGTTATAGTTTTTCTCTTAGAAATCACAGTGTTATGGCCAAATTCGTGCAACATTTATTTATACTTATGATAAAGCTCAATATATATGTGTGTGTGTGTGTTGGCGTTCTATAGGTCAGGCCATTGGACCTACGGCTAACAAATTTGATACATGTGAGGTCGGGAATGTGCACTTTGGAGCCCTTTTTTCGAATTTTTAATTAGAATTTGTTTGGTTGAAAATTAAGCGAAATGCTGATTTTTTTAAAACATAACTTCCGAAAATATTATCGCATATAGTTTTTGTATAAATTTAAAGATAAAAAAATTAGCTTTCTAATGGTATCAGTGTTTCAACATATAACTTAAGCTTCTATTTTTAACGAATTTTCAAAAAAATATTTTTACCATATTTTTCAACAATTTTTTCGAACGAAACAATAAAATTTAATCTGCACGAGAACGCCAAGGGGAAAAAGATTAGGTTTTATCAGCGCTTTGCCATCAGATTGGCGGAAGTTCAAATTGAAAAAATATCAACTATTACTGCAAATTATGTCTAAAGAAATGTAACTTTCAGCACGTGACTGGATATAATGATATAAATATAAAATGTGATAGTTTTAAAAAAGTAAATGCAAATAATGCATTAATTCAAGAAATCTTCTTTATTCACTCTAAACTTGATTGAATTTATAAAGGATATGCATTTAAATTCCGACACAATGTCCAATTTATAAAATATTAGTAATAGACATATATATTGTTTAGTACTGTTAACTTGGTCTAAATGAAGTAAATAATTACATTGTATGTGGCTTGAGTCAAACAGTGCATTTATGAATAATAAGTTTTAGATTTCTCCATACTTCGCTCTGTGAGCCATGTTTTACAAAATATTTTTATTAATATTTTAAATAAAAGCTGAAACATCAATCAGTCTTTTAAATCATTAATTGAAACAGACTGATTCATAAAAATAAAAGAATATTATTAGGAAAACCAGTTCTTTTAGAAATTCCGTCCATTATCTGAAAGGAAATATTAATTTCAGGCCAATCAATGTCCTGAATTACTCCGAGGCTCATAATCAAATGAATATATATTTGCGTATATGAATGAATGCGCGCATGTGTGTGTTAGGACACTACACACCAGACCATGTGATCTAGAGCTACCGCACTTGGTATTTACATATTTACTTTGGAGGATGAAAAAGTATACCTTGAAGGAGGGTTTTTTTTTTTTTGAATTTTTAATTATGTAAAAATTAAGCTAACATTTGGAAGTATTCTGTGATAACTACCAAAAATTTTACAGCACAGAACTGCTTTTTAAATCATCTTAAAATGATTTTTATTGATATCAATGTTATAACCTATAAATTTTCTATTTTTAATGAAATTTTTTAAAAAAAATGCTGTAATTGTATTTTTCATCAATTCTCACAAAATGCAAAGAGTTTTTAGTCTGCAAGAGCACGTTAAGAGTGTACCAGTGCATAGCAATTACTTGGACTAAACTCAAATGGAATGATTAAATTAACTCTTATTGCACATTAAACCGAGGAATGTTCAGCACGTGTTGAAATCGTGGCGTAATACTATGGAATCAGTATTAGATGCGATATTTTCCACAAAATTTCATGACAGTTTTTTGCGAATCAAAGTGATATACAGTACTATGAACAAAGAATCGAAAGGCTTCTATAATAATATGTGTTACGTGACTGTCGGAGTTTGAAGTTTAAATATATTTGGCTGATAAGTTATAAAGAGAGCAAGGTATGAAAGTATTTAATTGAAAATTTTAGAATTCATTATTCAAGGCGAGCCAGCTGGTCACCAAAGGTGGATAGTTAAAAATAAACCAAACAAGTTAAAATATCGCTTTTTTAATCAATAAAGATGGTTGGTTCGGAGATAATTTCAACTAATTGAAAAGGAGTTATTAGAAATTAATGTAGCTGGTTGTCACATTTGGGGATTTATCGCTAACTAAAGTTACAACTTGATTTCGAAATGATACATTCTTTGAATTCTTACGAATTGTCTTAGTTAATTTAAGTCATTAACCAGTGTAAACCAGTTTTAAGCAATAACGAGAGTATCAGTTTGCGCATTCGTCATTATTTCAAATAACGACGGGTTTTATCCCCCATCTTAAAATCGGTCGAGCTTCAAAAATTTATTTTTCAGCTAGAAAGACTGAAAATGGAAGTATTTAGAGAGAGAGAGCTGTAATTAATTAAGACAAATAATGACTTAAAAATAATGCTCTCAAATGATGACTTAAAATTTGCGATAGTACATTTTATTTTCTTTTTAGTTATTTATTCTTCTTTTATTCTAAGAATGCAATACAAGGTTTTTTCAGGTAGGTATGGTATGGTATGGTGTGTTTTACTTGCACAAGGTCCAATTCTAGACATGCTGGGCCATTCAAAAGGGTTTTTGAATAGTTCTAATATAAAATGTGTAAATGAAAAAAGGGTATATGGTTATAATGCCAAAGCTGAGAAGATCCATAATTTAAAAAGATGTGGTACATGAATAAAAATAAATCTCAAATTTCAAATGCTATGAAAAAAACCAATGGCTTTTAAAAAGTCAAAAAGTGTTGAGTGAGGTTTCTCACCCACTAGGTCACATAAATTTAAAATAGGCCAGTGAAAGTGAATTAAACTATCTGAAGTAAAATTAGGGCCTTCAGTAAGAATATTTGCTATAGAATTGACAACACCACAGTTCGTACAATGAGGGGCCCGTTCCCCAAACAACAAATGTCTATGAGTGTATATTTTCAGGACTTAATCTCTTAAAATGATGAAGAACTTATATGTAAAGAATAGTAATTAAAATTTTGGATATTTAATAATAGAAAAAATTAATAAAATTAAAATATTCAAATGAATAATACATATCAAAATATTATTTAAAAAATTAAATTTTTAAGGGCTTTTTGCATTGTTTTTTTCATTTCTATATGCAAAATAATTCATTCGATTCACTGAGATATTTTTTCAATCAAACCGCAATAATTATTTTCAATCATAATTAAAAACAGCAATAAAAAAATTGTACTCTAAATTATGTACAATCTAAATTATGCTCAGAATATTCAGTGGGATTATTTGTTGGGAAAAAATACTATAATCTTCCTTCTGTCACAAGGAACGTAGTCGAGGCTTATTTAGTTTAGCTCCTGGTCTGGCTTAAAAACCAGATTCTATTAGACAAAATAACGACGGACCAGTGTTGTCTTTTTTCAATTATTTATTGACACCACACAAGACAACACAAAAACATTTCTATAGATGATAGTACATTTTGTCATTGTGGGTGCCGATTCATACTATAGCATTGTGTTGACCAGTGTCTGTGATATCCGAAAACCTGACGGTCGTGATCACATGACCGGTTGGGAGCGCGCATGCTCTAACAGTTCCTTTGTCTGGATTGTTTTATGTCCCACAGATTAACCACTACTTATATTTGTTTGTTTCGGTGTTAATTATGCAAATATTTTGTTTTGAAATATCATGAAGGACTATTTGGAGATACAGGATTCTTTTAAACTATGAGCAGATGACGAAAACTTCACCTGAATTGCACCTTTACTGCAAATATAATTCTACATCAATGTGAAATGGGCCAACATACTTAAGTTGTGGCGTATCGTTGCATGCAAATGAATGCAATTTATGCTTCCTTAAATGCTTGGTTTGTTTTAGTTATATAAACGTCCCCCTTTGGAGCAACGCTTGCTCTATATTAGGACTGACCTCATCATTTTGAACCAAGGTCAGATGACGAGAAAGACACCTGAGCTGGCATCCCCTTTTCCCTTTAAATGGTGAAAATGGTCCATAAATGGTCCCTTTTTTCATTCAGTAATTTTCTTTCTTAAATTATTTAATGAGGCAGCATTATCGATATTCTTAAAATAATGCATTGTAAGGCATTTTAATTTAGTTACATTTACGTTCCGTTTTGAAGCAACACTAGGGAAATTTTGGAACCAACCAAGCCATTTTGAACCATGGACAGATGACGAGAACGACACCTGAGCTGGCACCACCCTCTCCACACCATACCAGCGGGAGGACGTTTGGTCTGACGGATTTAACGTGTAAGAGACACCTTCACACGATGTCTCTTCGATGGAATCGAATCTCGAATCTAATACCATCCGGTTAAGGAGCGAGACCTTACCACCAGGCCACCGCGACCTACTTTGAATGTATTCCACTACGTTCGAAGGAGAATTTTTGAAAAATGGGATTTTTTAAAAACTATTTATGATTTTCGGTGGAATGTCAGGTATAAACTCTATAAATACAAAAATCAATTGTTGGAAAATATAATATACTTCGAAAAAAAAGGAAAAATTCTTTTAGATTTTAATGTAATTTAACCAAAACTGTTAACACTAAAAAATTTTAAAGAAATTATGATTATGTCAGTATTATTAATGCCAAAAATACGACGGAAAAAATGCAATTTTCGATTAACATAAAAGATAAGCGTTCCCAGTTAAAAGGTCTAAGAATGAATGGGTCAGCAAAAACAAAAGGAAAAGAAATCGGAAAGGAAAAACAGAGAAAAAGGAAACTTCCCCGATCTAACTATCTTTCTGATGAGGCAGAAAAGCAAAGGAATCAAGTCGTGGGGAAGAAGGAAAATCAAATGATTGTTAAAAGCCAAGGAAGGGCTTAGAAAGGGATACGATTCCTCAGCATTCTTTTTATCCTTTATTTGTTTAGCAAAATATCTCGAATTGCTTTAAATTAAGGTATCCGACTACGTTCCAAGGAAGGTTTTTTAAAAATTGGATTTTTCAAAAACTATTTATGGTTTTTTAGATGTATTGTCAATTATTAATACTGAAAATTTTAAATTTATTTGAAAATACATTATATTTTGAGAAATAGGAAATTGTGTAGTACATTTTAAAGAAATTGAACCGAAACGGTTGACACTTTATACAAAATGGTAAAGCAGCAATCCTATTTTTCTCTCGACGACAAGTTATAGAATACAATGGTGCATGAAATGAACCAAAATCCAAGATAAAATTTGAGATGCAAAGAAGTTATGGGATAAAATACACGTATACATGCATTTTTTTCCATACACTTACAAATTCATTTTTCTGAAAACCCCTATAAATAGAAAAATTATTTCATAGACAATAAAACTTTGGTTCCGTTCATTGTCCATATCTTTTAAAACACACGCTGAAATTTTTATGCAAATACCTCTATTAGTTTTTGAGATATCCTGTTAACAATGGAGAATTATCGTGAAAATTAAAATTGAAGTTAAAGACAGATTTTAGTTGAAAAATAGATTGTGCTTTAAATTGCCCTGGATGAAAGGTCTGGCTCTCCTTTTTCTATAAAAGATAAATTGTTTTGGAAAGAGGAAAGTCTAAACAACAAGATATAACAATGAAACCAAAGTTTGCCAATGTGAACGATAACCAGTGTTTTTAACGTAGTCAGATACCTTAAACTATGAGCAGAAGACGAAAACATAATCTGAATTGGTACTTTTATCATAAATATGCATGCTACATCGATGTGAGATGTTTTAACTGGTAAATAAATTAAACACGTGAAGCAGGATTTGCATGCAAATGAATGCAATTTATGCTTTGCTAAAGGGAACTTTTTTTAATTCGTGTATTGAAATCTACCTAAATAACAGATACCAATTTTTTTTCCCAAAATATATTTTTTATGTAATTTTGCTTAGTACTTGCATTTGCTTTCAAACATCTCTTTTAATTACCGAAACCATGATTTCAGGATCCCAAATACCAGAATCAGTTAAATGATTCGGCATCTTGAAAAGTGTAATATCAAAAATGAGCAAATAATACAGATGTATTTAAGAGATTAATTACTTTGGATTAAAAATTTTCCTTAAAGTGTACGTACACACTTGAAAACTCGGAAATCGTTTTAAATATCGAATATCTTTTATTTTTTCAAAATGTTCTCTAGTCCTTTAACTTTCAAACGATAGCAGTATATTAACAGTATTCTTTACTTGCTTTTGCCTTTAAACATCTCTCTTAATTACCGAAACCATGATTTCAGGTTTCCAAATGCCAGAATCAGCTAAATGATTCGGCATCTTGAAAAGTGTAATATCAAAAATGAACAATTAATACAGATCTAATTAATACAGAGCTATTTATTTTAAATTACTTTGGATTAAAAATTTTCCTTAAAGTGTACGTACACACTTGAAACTTCGAAAATAGCACAAAATATTGAATATTTTTTATTATTTCAAAATGTTCTCTACTGCTTTAAGTTTCAAACGATACCAATATGTTGCCAATATTATCACTATTATGGAGTTACAAGGATTTTCTTGAGATATTTTTCACTAAAAACTCTAATTTTGGTTGTTTAAATTCATTTTATGAAAAATTATATTTTTCCACTCTAATTTCAAAAACTCTAATTTTACAATCAAGCTGTTGCTTTATTCAAACAATCATACTCAATAACAAATGAACCAAATACAATTATTTATATATCAAATCAATCTGTAGAAACAGAGGATGTTTTGCGTTTCAATCAAAGCTATATTTATTTAATACAATTTTTATAGCAATTTGAAAGTTAAAATTATAGAAAGAATTTCGCTTTTTCTAATCATTGTTAATGAAAAAAGTGTTAAAAAATTATATATTTTTTTATATATTGACTAATTAAATATTAATTAAAAATTTGTGTAGTATGATTTTTTCTCATGGAAATGAATTTAAGCATATATTAATCACCTACTGTATAAAATTGAATTTTTAAATTTAAAAAAAAAATATCTTCTAGTGTGTACGTAACCATAAATAATTTCTTTGCGACATGACCAATGGATCCAGCTACATAGTTTCTTAGTACTATTCATAACGCTTTTCAAATACCTTTATGGACAGGAGATTTTAACTTCCCGCATTACATTATAAATATTTTTTTAAAATTAATTAATGCTTACAGAAATTATGTAAAAACATTGCCACGTACATTGCCTGTTATTCAAACAGGACATTCACTACGTCACTACTTTCCAGGTATAGAACATTTGATATCATAATTCAGGAAATAATATAAATAAAGCCAAATATAAAATAAACGCACACCTAAAAGATAAAACGTTTATGCTAATTGAAATTTTCATAAATTTTGTTTCCCGGCTATTTTTAAGAGCCATTTATCATCTTTTCTATGACAGCATAATAAGACTGAACTTCACATTCTAACTACATTTCTCTTTTGCACCTTGGACTTTGAAATGAATAACTGTATTGCATTCTCTGCTTTACATTTTGTGATTTATTTAGAAACATTCAATAATTTTTTTTTAATAATTTAAAGTCTTTCATGGACAAAATGAAAATTTTCAAATATTTTTTTTAAATACATGGGAACAAAAACAAATTGTAAAGTTTTTAATACCTTGAAAAAGGAAATTAATTGAATTTTTAGAAAAGTTATTTTAAAAGTGATATAAAATTACAAATTTCATTTCCAGAAAATGTTTTCTTTCATACAAAAGGCTGCGGTGGCCTGTTGGTAAGTTCTCGGCTTCGCAACTGGAGCGTTGCAGTTTCAAGCCCACCGAAAAACCGCCCTGTAAGTGGGTCGGGTGCACGTTAACTCTTTATTTACTGACGGTACTTGAAAGTACCATTTAAATCTAACTTATGATGATGTCCAGTCCGAGTTTCCAAGGAAAGAGGGTTCAGTACTTCTGAGGATAAAGACCCCTGAGCACCCAGAGGGCAGAAGGCTGACTTTTAGCTCAAATGAAGGTGACACGCACATTCGCTTGCACAATCCCTTTTTACAGGGAGGCACATTCATACATCTCACAGATAGAACACAGAACAACAATGCCCGCACCGGGATTTGAACCCGGGACCTCCCGATCACGGCAAAGACACGCTACCCCTATGCCAGGACGACGGCAAATCTAACTTATATCTTTACTATATGACTACTTTTGCTGATTGTATTCTAAAGAACACGAAGAATGTAACCCAGATAACATTATTATAAGTATAATATAAGATAAAAGTATGAAAGAAAAATCTTTGTCCATCTTTGACATCATATCCTTCAGAGGTTTGAGATGACCCAGTACCATCAGTACTGTACTTAATTCATTACTTACAATCTTCAAGTTTTTCCTTAATCATTTTTTCTTAAATAGTTCTCGCGTCTGACCGTGGTTCAAAATGACGAGGTCCATCCCAAAGCAGTCCTAGTGTTTCTTTACAACGGGACGTTAGTATAACTAAACTAAACTAAATCCACCTCTTATGGCGCTGAATTATCCTTTAAAATCTTACTCGAATTGAATGGGTTTGGAATGTTCTTTTTCATAAAGAGCTCCAACTGGGGATTTATAATATTTAGATCATTAGGGGGGAGTATGATGACTCAAATATTCCATATCAATGATTCATGGGATACGATTCTCTCACTCGATCGCAGGTTTTTAAACGATGCGAGAATTTCCATTGTTCTAGCAAGATTCTTCATTTAATTCGTTCTTCTTCTCCCTTTCTTCATTCTTCTCTAGTGGAATATTAAAAGCAAAAAAAAAAAAAAAGCACTTGAAGGGGCATCTGAACAAATTCCACCAACGTAGTTTTAAATAATTTGGCGCCATAAATTGCTGTAATTAGAGTGTGAGAGCACATGAGCCAAAGTAAATACTTGTGTAATAAAATCATTGAGGAATAAATGAAAATGCCTCTTACACTTAGTATTGTGCAAATTCACCTTCTTTCAAAAGTGGATATTGCATCAAATTTTAATCAATCTAAGAGGGATCATTTAGAAATTAGTTTGAAAAAAAAATTATAATAGCATTCAGCTGTAAATGTGACAATATGTTATGAAATGTATAACACAATAAAAAGGAGAAAGTTATGAAAATGGCTTTAGAAAGCTACATAACCTATTATTTAGGTTTAATGAGACATTTATTTAAGTATGAAATAAGTCTTGGAAAATAAAATTGATTAGAAAGGACAATATATGTCGTATTTCAAAATCAATATGTACAAACATACATTATTCTGCTCTTCTTGTTTTCGAAGAAAGCACAGTCTGTTGCACTATATTGCACAATATTGTGCGATATTATTCGATATTAAACAATATTCCACAATATTAAGCAATATTGCGAAAACGAGAGCAATAAAACGGTATTCAAAAAAATGTTTTATTTCCATCACCAATACTAAAAGGAAATTCTTCCACTTGTCGTTGCCAAACGACTTTCACTGGATGTTTATGAAACTTGTAAAGTGAGTTTTGCACTTTTCTTGAAATAAATCTCTTTAATTCATTCATTATATTTGTTTTTGATTTGAATAAAAGAATTTAGAGAGTTAAAATTTGTGATTTTTGCTTATCCTAATGAATTAAATCTAGAATAATAGGGATTATTAAATGATTTCCAATATATGGAAAGGCGAAATTTCATACTTTTGGTTGCATTTAAAAAAATTACAAAAGAAATCAATCAACAGATTCAAAATGGTTTAGCTTTTTTTAAATTGGAGAAGTTAATAGTATTTGTTACTGATTATCATGATAAAATTTTGTACAATTATGAACATAATATAAGATTATAAGCAAAAATTTGTGAGGTTTTAAAAAATCAAAATTTGAACGTCAAAACAAAATCCACTGAATGTGAGACAATAAATATATAAACAGATTTATTTAACATTTCTTATTCAATACCTAGAACTTACACGAATTTGCACTGCTCTTCTAAATTTCCCGATAAGAAAAATTAACAATATGTTCGTAACAATACATATTGTTACGAACCTGTAATTTCACTTCCCTGCTTGAATACTATCATCGCAGATAGGACTGCTTTACAGTCATCTGTATTCCATGATACCGAGTATCACATTAGTGATCCCAGAGCTTGGCGATGAATTGACAACCGTTTGGCGTATAACGTGGAGAATTTAGCGACAAAATGGGTAATGCAGGCATTTTTTTGGCCCGCCCATTAAGAACCGAAATAAGCCTGATTAGTCTAGAAGATTGTAGCTCCGCCTCCCGGCAACTATAAAAGGCCGGAACTCTCAAACTGGGAATTGTCGTAAATTGAGCCGTCTTGGTGAATTGAACAATCAGCTTTGTGTTAAGTAGTGAGGCGGTAGCTAAAGCCAGAAGAGACAGCCAAGTGTTTCAGCCGTCTGGAGGGACTGTAGAGTGAAGATTCGAGGATCCCCTCTCCAGTTGAATCCTGTTTGGCTTTTCTGTGTGCTGTGGACGTTATTACTACCTGTGGGCTATTATCGTTGTTGTGTATTACTGTGTGTCGCCTAGTCAGTACGTATTTGTCGTCTTTGTGCCGTCCTGCTTTCGTGTAAAAAAACGTTGTAGTTGTTTTCTAATAGTGGACTGGTGATTTTGCTTTCCACACCATACACACACTACACGCACGAACCCAAACGAAGTGAAATCAGTAACAATATATTCTTTGTGCTTTTTTTATTACTACCTGATAGCATGAAGAATAGGTGACAATTTTCATGATTTTTTGAGATTTTACTTAAAGCTTATTTCTAAAACAGTTTTCTTCTCTTCAAATTCTCTACAGCTATTTCCATATATATATATATA
>JAPMOQ010026698.1:211891-246128 GCA_026543055.1 Argiope trifasciata | reverse complement strand
TGTGTGTGTGTGTGTGTGTGTGTGTACATATATATATATATATATATGTGAATTCAAGTGAATTCAAATAAACATTTAATTTGTTAAATAGACTTTGAAAAACCCATATTATTTGCCCTTTATCAAAAATCAGAAACTTGTATTTCTTGTATAAAAGCCTAAGTCCTTTGATTTAATGTGGCGCACATTTGTCATCTAAATGAATGGATGCCTATACATCATAAGGAACCATGGGATGATATAACGGGTTTTTCTTTAGGAAAATATATTTATTGTATAATATTTTTAGTTTAGCAGAATTTTTGCGTTGTGATTTACAGTTCCTCTTTTGATTCGGGAAGTGATTTATGGAACAAAAGAAAATGAGCTGTTCTGGAATTTTTCGCATTTCATGCGGTAGTAAGGGATTACAGATGTTTCTGAAACAACTTACGTTACATTTTAATAAAATGGCAGATTTCTCAGTTTCACACTTCGCTTCCAATATGAGTATCATCCCAATTATTGTGGAGATAATTGCTGAAGATTGTTTTGCTAATCAGAGGATGAATTTTATGACAAACTGTCTTCTGTAAAAAAAGATATTCTATCAAAAAGAAAATGAAAATGTTTCCATTTTGAGATTGGTTTAGACTAGATGGTTTTTGGTTTGCAAAAGAATTTTCTATTTCAAAATTAGAATTAGAAAAAAAAATGTGTCGAATCTTTGATACCTTTTACGGATTAGTATGCTAATTCAGAATGTATAGTCACAATATTAAAATAATAAGAATAGTAATTTTAAAACGATATTTTCTCATAGTCTTTTTATTTAATAATAAAGATCCTGAAAATACCGCGATAAACTCAGAATTGACACAGCAATACGAGAAACAACTCATTAACGGGACGTGCTTTCGCAAACAATGTTGAACCCATACTGGAACGTTGTTCTGTTTACAGGACAGTTGGATTAAATGTGAATAAAATAAAAGAAACACTTAAAATTCTCAAAACTGTTCGTAAATTATTATAAATAAACTAAACTGAATAAGTTAGAGTGAACAAAAAGCGTTTAAAAAATAGTTAATTAAAAGAAAATGCTTTTTAAGTCACCTCTAAAATAAGACAAAAACTTTAATTCCTTATACAATTATAAAATTATTTTTTATAATAAGCATATGTAATTTTTTCATAGAATATCTATGCTATTCAAACATCATAAATGTTCATGAAATAAATAAATATTACAGGCATTTGAAATGTGTTTTCTACCTGTTATAAGTTGGACAGCAGTCAATTACCGAAAGTGTTTTTTAATTAACTAAACTTCTACAACGCATTCCTTGAATTCAGGGATTAATAAGTTTATTTATCTTATCATGCTAGGAGATAAGGAGCAATAAAAAGCTGGGACATTCCTTGGAACCAGTCCTCTTTGTCAAACAACTTCTTTTCTGAATATCATTGCACACATACTTGTGAAACTTGTTTTTAGCGGTTTCTTTCCTTAGTTCAGTTACTGCTGTATTTTGTTATTGCGAGTTTGTTAATTTCTGACCATTTTTTTTTTTAAATTCCAGAAAATTTCTAACGAAGGAAGAATGTTTTGAGTAGACGAATTCTTTATCCGATGAAGAGTTTGATGATCCTAAAATGACAATTATTCTTCAGGAATCAGATGCGGTCAGTGACGAAGAAGAGTTAGACAATTCTTTGCCTAGTTGTAATACTGACGAAACATGTCGTAAACTTGCAATTCTGTGGTACTGCTTGAATTTCGGAAGTTTCGCAAATATCTGTTATTATGTCGTCGGTTTGCATAATTCTGGTGATGTACCAGCATAAAATAACAGCATGATCAATTTGAAATTAATGGTCTTAATTCATATTGCCGAATAAAGAAGGTTTACCATGCTCAGTGGACGAATGGTCAAAGCATGCTATCCAAACCCAGAGTTTGCTGCTTCGACGTTCGTCTTGGCTGGTATATCCAAAGTAAGGATTTTTAGTTTGTTTCTTTGTGTTCTCTAACATTCTAGCCTTTTCTTTGTTATGCATATTAGCTGTTTCTCAAATATTCTGTTTTTGTATAAAAGCTGATACCCACTAGTCGTGGGCAAGGTCGACCACGTAAAATTGCAAGTCGCTCTATTCCTTCAATAAACTTGTTTGTTAGTTGAAAGCTGACGGTGTGTTTATTTGAATCCTCGTGACAAAATTAATTATAAAAAATAAACTTATTACTGTTAACGAACATAATAAAGATCATAAGAACATTAGAAAGTGTGAAACTGCGAAATCTGCCATTTTTTTGAAATGTAACCAAAGTTGTTTCAGACACATCCATAACACATTATAGCCGCATAAAACGCCAACGCCACATTAAATCAAAGGACTTAGGCTTTCATGCAAGAAATACAAGTTTCTGGTTTTTGATAAAGGGCAAATGATATGGGTTTTATAAGTCTGTTTAACTAATAAAATGTTTATTTGAAAAGAAGGCAAGCAATCTAATGACTTGAATTCACTGCTAAGAATTTTTTTTTCTTTCTTTAAGGACGAAACCAGACTGCTTGGTTTATTGCGATATAAAAAATAAAACCAAACATTTCTTAAAGATTTTTCAAGGAAATGTCCAAAGGTGTTTGAACTAAAAAATGCCAAAAGTTTATTCAGCATTAATAAGTGAGAAGGAATCCACCATTGATTATATACAATTTCTGTCTTCTCAACATTCTTTGGAAGCTTTCATAAAAATGAAACATTACTTAAACTATAGTAATATTAAAAACATTATTTTATAACCATTTATATAAGGTATGTCAGACAGAAACTCGTTAAAAAAATTCTCTTGATTGTAAAGATTGTTTGTCTCTCTTTAGTTATCATTTTAAATAGTTTTTATGAATATTTATATTACCTTTAAAAAATGCCATTGTAATCCACAATAACATTTTAACATTAAATTTTAAAGATATTTATCCTTTTTATCTGTAATTTCATTTAGTATTTGATATTCATTAAGAAATGCATTGATGCAGAAATTTCAATTTTCATTTAGATGTAAATTTAATTGACTATTTTTTAAATTGTACTGTGTATTAAATTAATGATATTTCGATTTGTTTCTCTTCTTCCCCCACTAGCCTGATGACGTGATTCAAGACAATCACGTGAGGCAATCTGTTGATGTATTTTTTTTTTTCTGCTCTGCTTTGCGTTCTAAAAAAATGTTTGTGTCTATGGCGTCGAATTTTCAGAAGTAATATTAGAGATTTTTGCATTATTTTTAGAAACTTACACATTTTCATAATATTCAGACCATATATATATATATATATATATATATATATATATATATATATATATATATATATTTCCATAGCTTGCAGACCATCTTAAATATTTAAAAAATCAAAACAAGACTCTAAGTGTTTTAGAATTCCAATCGGTTTCCTTTATTCTCTTCCCTTCACATCATAATTTAAAAATCATTGCCAGATTTCAAAATTTTTACAATGGATCATCAGTTATTATACAAAATAATATTAATAAAATATGTTCATCAAAGAGAAAATTCGTTTGCTTTTACATTGTAGTAATATTTTAAGAGACGTAAAAACTACAGCAGGTATAAAATGTCTGAAAAGAAATCGTCAGCTAAGTGTCTGTTAATAAAATATGAAATTTGCCGAAGAGAGGTAATTAACAAAATGCATGTGGTGGGGGAGTAAACATAAATATTATTACATTTATTTGTAAATCAGTATAAATAAAATTGAAAAACCAATTTATCTATACGTTGAAGAAACTTACACTGTATAGATATTCTATAAACTTTTCCAGCAAATTCTATAAAGCTTTAGTGTTAATGAACGTTTAATAATAGATTCAAAAGTTAACTTTTGACAACTAACCTTTTTTACTCACTATCATGATCAATTCAACATCTTCTGACTAATTATTAAGGCCACAAAATGTAGAGCTTAGCAAAAGTTTGCTCTCAATAAAAACCCAAATTATCGTATGAATGATTTCAAACATTTGCTGAAGAACATTCTGAACTTTATAAATAAAAATAAAAGTGCGAAAAGAATTTTAAAAACAACGACGAAATAGAAAAAACGACTGAGGAAATAGAAAAATTGTGAAACTCGGTCAATAAAGTACTCAACACAGAATCTGAAGTTCTGGCATTCAATTCCACTTTTCTTTTTTAGTCTTTTCCTTGCGGTTTCATGAAATTAATAAACCAATATTTCTATTAATTTATATGTAGTAAATGTATTAAGAACAAATACGAAACTGTGTTGCTATTTTCTTCAAAGAGTTTTCCTTCTTTTACATACCGGAACACTTTATTACTATTATTGCTTTATTATTTTTTTTTCTAGTACAAATATAGAAAGGGAAATTACTGGCATCCTCAAAAAAATGGAATTCGAGATTTTGATGTATCTTTCACAATTTAGACTCGACCGAGTTCTGACTGTTTGACTGTCCGAATATAATATACATAAATAAAAATAAAGTATATGAATAAAACATAATACACATGCTCAGAATTTAAACTGTAGTAAGGTCCAAATAGACAAACGGTTGGCTTTCATAACCATATAAAATGAGACAAACAAAAAAATCAGTGACTTGAATATATGCAATTTGTCATGTGAATTTGTGACGGTAATTGATTTCAACCGGTCCGGAAAGAGACTTCAGTTGTGCATTTTCTGTTTCTATATATTATTCGACTTCCAACAATTAATCGGGAAAAATTCATGTCGGAATTCACACAAATAGGATCTGAAATTAATTTTATTGGAAATATTTCAGATCAGGGAAGGAATTCGTATATTGCACCGATTTACATGCAAGCTCTTACACTTAAAAAAACAACTAGACATGAATGTTTTGTTAAGAGCCTGTAATTTTGCTTTTCCACACTGATAATGTCATCATAAGAAAGACTGATTTACAGTCATCTGTATTGTATACTATTGGGTGTTGTATTTAGCAACTTTGGAGACAAATTGGACTTCGAGAATTGCAATATTGATAGTGCAACAATTTACATGCAAGCTCTAACACTTCAAAAACTAGACCATGAATATTTTGTTATGAGCATGTAATTTTGCTTCCCGGCGTGAATAGCGTCATCATCAGACAGGCTGATTTACATTAATCTGTACCAGATGCTATTGGGTGTCGCATTAATGTTCCCAGAGCTTGTGGACCATTTGGCGACATTGGCAACAAAGCGGACTTCGAGAATTTTTTGATGAATCCATTAGGAGCCGAGATAACCCAGATAAGCTTTGATTGACTCGGTAACTTCTAGTCTCACCTCCCAGGAACTATAAAAGACCAAAACTCTCAAATTGTTATTGTCCTGAATTGAGAACAATAGAAGTGCGGAATAGAATGACGTGGTGAGCTGAGTGGTGAATAGAAGTCGGAGCCACCGAGAGGATAGCGAAGAAATGCCATACTGCTGAATTGCTGTGTGCTGTATCGTTATGTGGAGTAGTAAATCGGCTGGAAAAACGAGAAGAGACAAAGGAGTGTTTCAGCTTACTGGGGAGACCATAAAATGAAGCTTCTCCTGCTGAATACTGTTTGGCCACTTTGCGTGCTGTGTACGTTGTTACAACTGGATTTCTACTTGTGGGCTATTATATGTATGCTGTCCTGCGTATTCGTCTCGGCTGTACATAGTTTTCGTCATTGTGCTGTGTTGTCTTTGTGTAAATAAAGGCCGTCTTTGTTTCTAACTGAAGCCAGCGGATTGTATTTGTACCCCCTCTACAAAAAGTGAACCCGAAAGCGGTGAAATTCGTAACAGATCTGTTTTAGATCAGGGAGGGGATTCGTAAATTGCAACATTGCAACAATTTAGAAACAAATTCTAATGCTTGAAAAAACTATAAATAAATTAATTTCATTCCCAGAATGGATAACAATATTTTATTTCATTAAATGCTTCATTCAGGAAATTCTCGTTTCGAGTAGTTTCCGTTTTCCAATCAATTAAGGTTAAAAAATGCATGAAATCAAAAGAAGTGATTCAGCATTCATAAATGTAAATGTAACTGAAATCAGATTTGGGAAAATAATTATCCAGTTCTTTCTTTTATTTAAAAAAAAATAAAACTTCTGTAAATAATACTGTGTTATTTTAACTGCTACAAAGTAAATTGCTAATTTTCCGAGAAACACACGCTTAATGATTATTGTCAGAAGAAGTCATTTTCCAAGAGATAGAATCAACATTTTTTTTTCTATTAGAAAACTAATGCAATTTCCCTGACATTGTTTCTTGCCAGCTCCTTTAGAGTTCCCCCCAGTTCCCTTATTTACTCTAATCTTCGCGATAATAGAATATCGGACTTCTCAATTGTTTTGTTTTTGTTTATACAAGAGGAAGGATAGAGATTTTTATATGCATTAGGAATAAAAGAACACATTAGGAATTTGAAGAAAGAAACTTGTTTTAGAAATATGCCTGAAGAAAAAGCGCTGAAACAGGAATTTAGAAATATGCTTCAAAACATTATGAAAATTGTCACTTGTTGTCTCCGCTATCAGGTACTAATGAAAAAGCACGAAGAATATCTTGTTTTGAATTTCCCTTCTATTGGGTTCGTTTGTGTAGTGTGTGGAAAACAGAATCAGCAGTCCTTTACTAGAAACACCTACAACGTTTATTTACAAGAAGACAGGTGAGCTCTAAGATGACAAATATTTACAGTCGAGACGAACATAAAGCAGCACGTCACAACAACAGTAGCCCACAAGCAGTAACAAGGTCCACAGCACACAAAGCGACCAGACAGGATTCAGCACGAGTGGGGGTCCTCGGAGCTTCGCTCTCCGGTCTCTACAGACGGCTGAAAAACTCCTCTGTCTCTTCTCGCTTTAGCTGCCAACTCACTGCTTCATGCAAAGCTGATGGCTCAATTCACGACGATTCGCAGCTTGTGAGTGGAAACCTTTTATAGTTTCCGTGAGGCGGACCTACAATCTTCTAGACTAATCAGGGCTTTTTTCGGTTATTATACAAGTGTTTTTATTGGGTCATATGCTCACACATTCGAATTACAGTTCTAACGACAGCAATTCATGGCGCCAAATTATTTAAAAAAACGTTGATGGTATTTGTTTAGATGTCCCTTTAAGTACCTTTATTCAACTCTTGAGATCCACTATCATGTTAAATGAGGAGTCTTGCTGGAACAATGGAGACTTTCGCGTCGTTTATACACCCGCGATAGAGTGAGGTAATCCTTTCCCATGAATCATTGTTATAGAGTATTTGAGACATCGAGCTCTTTCCTACTGATCTAAAGATTCTAAACCTCGTGCTGAAGCTCTTTATGACAAAGAACACTCCAAATCCATTCATTTCGAGTAAGAAGAAAAGGATAATGCCATAAGAGGTGGATTTAGTGTAGTTTAGTTATATTGCCGCATAAAGAAGGTTTACAACAAGATCAGTGGCCGAATGGTCAGAGCAGGCGATCCAACCCTAGTGTTTGAGAGTTCGATGCTCGCCATGACTGTTGTGTCCAAAGCATTGATTTTTAGTTTCCTTATGCTCTTTAGTATTCTAGACCTTTCTTTGTTATGCAAATTAGTTGTTTCTGGAATATTCTGTTCTCCTATAAAAGCTGATACCCACTACTCGTGGGCAACTTCTCGAGCTTGTCAAGTGGCAAGTCGGAACTTTCCTTCGATAAACTGTCTTGTTAGTTTAAAGCTGACGATGTGTTTATTTAGATCTTCTTGACAGTATTAACGTCCCCTTTTGAAGCAACACTAGAGCTATTTTGGAAAGGAACTCGTCATTTTGAATCACGGTCAGATGACGAGGGCAACACCTGAGTTGGTACCCATCTCTTCACACCAGCGGGGGGCCGTTTGTCCCCAACAGATTTAACGTGTATCGGACCCTCCTCACACGGTGGTTATTCTGTGGAATCGAGGCTCGAACCATCAACCCTCCGGTTTGGAAGCCGAGATTTTTCCACCGCGGCCTACCGTAAAAGGGAGAATATTATTTTTTCGGAATGAAGTTTGTGTTTAATATCACTTTTAGTCTCACTTTCCGAAAAATTCAAATAATGTCCGTTTTTAAGGTATGAAAAATTTCACAATTTGTTTGTTTTTGTTCTCAGGTATTTAAAATTTTTCATTTTGTCCATGAAAGTCTTTAAAACCTTAAAAATTAGTTTTCGCGGAATGTTTCAGAAGAAATATATATTTTTAGAAACTCTAGAAAATCACGGATTGTAAAGCAGAGTATGAATTAAAATTATTCATTTCAAAATCTAAAATGCAAAAGACAAATGAAGTTAGAATGCAAAGTTCAGTCTTATTTTGCTGTCAAGAGAAAGATGACGAATGGCTCTTAAAGATAGTCAGGAATCAAAATTTATGAAAATTTTCACTAGGAAAAATGTTTTACTTTTCATCTTTTACACTTGCATTTATTTTATATTTGGCTTTATTTATATTATTTCCTGAAGTAGGATATTGAATGTTCTATGCCTGGAGAGTTGTGACCTTGTCCTCAATGTCCTCTTTGTACGTGGATGTTTCTCTGCTTTACATTTCAGCAATGTACGTGTCAATGCGTTTACCTAATATCTGTAAGCGTAAATTTATTTATAAAAAAATATTTATAATATGATGCTGGAAGTTAAAATCTCTTATCCGTAAATGTTTTCGAAACGTGTTATAGATTCGGCTAAGAAAATCTGTAACTGAATCCATTGTTTATGTTGTAAAGCAACTATTTAAGGTGTACGTACACACCAGATTTTTTTTTAAATTTTAAATTTAAAAATTCATTTTTTCACAGTAGTTTATTAATATACGTTAAAACTCAATTCAGTTAAAATTATTGCACTAATTATTAATTAATGAATTGGTATAATTAACTTTTGCACTGATTATTAATTAATTGATTGAAATTTAATGAGCAAATGAGCAAATTTTATTGAAACAATATAGCTGCTTAAATTATAATTTTTACAGCCATAAAATTCTTGTTAGATATTATCATTGATTTAATATCAGTTTTCATATTGTCTGCCTCAATAAAGTTATAAAATATAGTATTTTTTAAGAATTTTTTCATCAACTATGATTAGAAAAAACGAAATTCTTTTCTATAATTTTAACAATTAAATAGTTATTAAATATTTATTTCTGTAAATATAACTTTAATGAAGGCACGAAAAATCCACTGCTTCATGCAAATTTTTCATACGAATTTGGCCATAACTCTGTGATTTAAAAAAAAATACTATAACAAAAGTAAAACTATTACAGCAAATGATAGATATTTCAAAAACCATACTGTGAAAGCCGACTCAAAAATAAAACTACATTAGCAGACGATAGATATCTCAATAGCTATACTGTGAAAGCCTGCTAAAAAAAAAGGATAGACCGTCAATTTGTTGCCACCGCACTTTGAGGCTACAACAATTTTTTCAAATCACTTCAAAAACCTCAAGCCAAAACAACATTATTTTCTAACATGATAATATTAAATAAATAATTTAAAAACATACGAGTAATTTCAGCAGTCTATTATTCGGATAAAAATGAATTGCATCATATCAAATTATTCCTTTCATGAGGAGAAATATTAATTATGCGGGATAGAAATGGAAGCTTTTTTTTGCCTTAAAAATGGTTTATCATTAATTAGCGTTCTGAAGAAATAAGCTTTATTGCATTTATGCAGTGAATTAATATTAGATTCAAGTATTATCTTCATGTCTTAGAATTGTAAAGAAATAAATAAATAGCTTTTCCTTTCAAAAATTCCTTTTACAGAAATATATTATTTACTCCTAAAATTATTTGATCTTTAAATCAAGTATTTTGAAAAAATAATTTATAAAAATTTTACGATACATATGGCCTAGCTGTAAAATGACTTTATTTTTGTTACATCTTTCTTTGAATGAAGAAAACATTTAATTTAATTGTTCAACAAATTCTAAGATGAAATTCATTTCTTTCTAGAAGCTTTAATGTTGGCTATTATTTAAAGGAAAAAAAGTTTCTTTGAATAGTTAAAAATCAATAATATAGCGAGGATACATTATCTTTAAAGTTAAAACGCAATTTCCTTCATAATCAAATTTAATTTAAAAATGCTTGTTTCAAGATTAGGAGAAAAAACCAAAACTGGTAACAAACATTTACTATCTGAATTTTTTCTTTGTTTATTCGGAAAATTATAATTAAAATTTTAATTAGAATATCGTAATGGTAATTAGTTTCAAAAGGAAAGGAAAATAAAATACTTTGTATGTTTTAACAAATGTCACTAATTATAATTACGTTCATTACAACAACATTTTTCAAATGAATAAATTATACTTCTTCAAACAAAAAAGTATGAGTTTCCAGTATTTTTAGAAATAAGCATCCTTCTTTTATTAAATTTATTATAATCTTCCACTAGTCATCAATTATTTGCTGGATTCCGAAATTTCAAATCATACGTTCATTTCCATCTATACGTAGTATAAAATGAAGTCTCTTGAAAACATCTGCTTATTTGAATCACAAGAACTAGAAAAATATTTAATGGATACTAAAGTTATTTATACCATTTAGGAGAGCATTTATTGAGGAATTTATTAGTGCATTAAAGTCATATCAAAATAAAGAAAAGAGAGTTTTATAATTTCGATTTTAATTACTCTGCACATGCCCGAAAACCTCACATTACGCATGTGTAAATACCAAGAACTGTGGTATGCACATGCGATAGGTTTGTTTGTTTACGTCTGACTTTAAATAGCGATTTAAATCTCATAATGCACAAAAGATGAAAATCCAATTTTGGTTGGAAGATATGAAATGAAAAAAATCTTAGTTTGTTGCGCGACAAGGAAAATAAAGAGGGAAGAAACGTTCGGTTATCGAATATCAGAGAAATAGTGAACTTAGGGAAGGAGAACTTCTGTTGAGCGAAGTAACCGTCTCTCTTTAAAATCTCACGAGGAGTGCAAATTATAATATCAAATTATACAGAGTTGATAAACAACTGTGGGACAGCTAGTACTATGACTTATTTGTATCTTTTTAAATTTTAAAACAACTTTACTATTGCATATTTTTAGTGGTACATTTTGTAAACGGTGATATCATTTTTACCTTTTTAACAGTCTAAATATTTCTGATTGTGTTCTATAAGAAATTGCTTTGTATCTATTTTTGATGATTTCTAAATATATTTTTGTGTTTGATATTGCATAACATACTCGCGTCTTATCGGGTGGAGGCTAGACTTAAATAAAATTTTTTGTTGTTGTTTTTGCTGTTGGATGATATTCTACGTTAAACGCTGTTGTTAGTAGATTTATACATCGTAAATTATGAGTGGCTTAACCTATTTCATCGGAATAAAGAGTCATCCCTTGTTTATTTTGAAACCCTGGAATTTTGTATATTAGGATATAAAAGACTGGATGAAATATATCTTTCAATATAAATAATATCTGTATCTATCTGTGCTTGTAATAAACTGTTAAGTCCATGCGAGCGTGCTTGTGTGCATGCAGGCCAGACAGTATGACCTACAGCTACTAAATTTGGTAGCATGTATACCGAAGAGATCAGGAATTTGTACCCTTGGAACATTTTTTAAATATTTAATTAAAATTTCAATAAATGGAAAACATAAGTAAAATTTCGACTTTTTTTTCTCGATAATTTACAAAACATTATTCGTCATCTGACCTTGGTGTAAAATTAAGAGGTCGGTCCCAAAATAGCCCTAGTGTTGCTTTACAACGGGACGTTAACATAACTAAACTAAACAAACTGCAAAATACTGCAAAAAAACCCGATATGGCACAAAAATGATTTCTGCATCAAGTTGAGCCACATTTTTCTATAATCATAAAACCATATTTTCCATAATATTTTAACTCTATTTTTCAAATATTTATTTCTCACAAACTAAAAATAAATTTTAACCCACACGAGTACGATGCGCATGCACTGCAAAATAAATCATTTTTTACTACAGCGTTGCTACAATACTGACAAAAACTGAATTTGGAAGAAAAAAAAAAGTTAACTATTTCTCCAAATCGAACCGGGAAAAGTGTAAATTTCAGTACGTATTTTCTGAATGAAAGGAAAAAAAAAATGTCGCATATTGTATTTTCAAAAATTCGAGGAAAAGTTTTCTGTGACTTTTTAGGTTATCTATTTTATTTATTTAATAAATCAATCTTACTTAAGTAAACATAGTTTAATAAACAAAGAAAAATATCGACTCTAATCAGGGTCCAATTATTAATTTATAAACTTTTAGAAATAAACTGACATCTATTAACAAAATGGTCTGAATGAAATAAATTTTTTGAGTTGTTTCAATCCATAAACATTCTGATGAATTACAAATTTTCAATTGTTATACGAGATCCTCTGTTCTTTGAGGCCTATTTAATGAAATATTTTAAATCAAAAAACGTATTCAGTTATGAAAACTTGACTGTATTTATTCTATAAAAGCTCTCGATTTTAGACCTTCCATTAACTTCTTGAAGAAAAATAACTCGCCACATAGCGCTCTGCCTTCCCTTGAGGCTTACTGTCTTAAATAATAAAATAGCTGATTATTCCCTAATGATGATATCCAAAGTTTTATACCGGCCAGTCGTTGTGTTGTTGTGACTTATGGCACTTTATAAGCTCTCTGACAGTTATTTGTCAGCGATTTATGTCGAGTAAGCGTCTCTTAGTAGTCTTATTAGTAGAGCCAACTAGGGTCAAGATGACGATTTAGCTGCACACGCATTCACAACCCTTTTTACGGGGCGGACTTCATTCATGCACCTTGTTCATTTATCCACGGATTGCAATTTAAAATTGGATCAGGAAACGATCACTTCTGTTCCAGTACCAAAAGTGATAATACTCTCTACATGGAGGACTCTGTGACCACGACACATTTATACTGGCGCCAGCCACCACACAAGCGGAGAGCTTTAGTTAGGTGGGGTTCGAATTCCCAAATTAAAGGATTCGAGTCCAACGCCCTAACAACCAGGATATCTCGACCTTCGATCAGTCGTAATTAAAAAAGATTAAAGCTTTGAATCCTCCAAATAATTTTACTGAATGTGAATCGAAGGATTGCATAAAAAATGTAGACTTCATCATGTTTCCCAGAAGTACGCTTATTGATTGAAATGAAATAATATATTATTTACTACATCAAAATATTTCTAGAGATCAAACAGAATTTTACGACGAGTCAGAGACTTTTTTTAAATTTATTAAATTTAATAACAAGCTGGTATCCGAAGCGTTTCTGCCTCGGAAGAAATAATCTTGGAAATATCATTTGGAATTTGAAACAGCTATAGTGTTTAAATAGGAATGATAGAAGGAATGATATTCATTTTCCTGCTGGCAATGAATACATAATTGGAATTGAGTGAAATATGAAGGACGAGTGTAAATAATATTAATTCCATTTTTTCAAACTTTATTATTCAAGACTTTAGGGTTGGCAATATTTTTTTTCATCTTCAGCAGAAATAAATAAGTGCAAGTAATAATCCTTCAAAGTTTTATCTTAATCGAATGAGCATCACATAAGAGACACACAAACTCTCATTTCATTTATATAGACTTTTTTAAATATTGCATTCTATAAAAATATTGTGTGGTACACACAAGATTACCCTACTGAACTATTCGATTATCTACAGACATGTTTTCGAGATATATATTTAGTTTAAGACAAACAAGCTGTCTTACTTATTGAATTTTCTTCCTCTTCCATTTCAAATTCGAATTTAAATATTCCAGTAGCTGAGAGCAAATTAAATTGATATATCGGCAAAATATCTTTATACATGTATAATATATGCAATACTTGACTATAAAAATTTAAAAAAGAAATTTGCTTACTTAGTTCTGTGTTAAAAGCATCTTGAGAGACAAATTTCTTTTCTCAAAGAAACGATTATTTTTAATTGACGATGGTTTCCTCTTCAACATTTTAAATCCAAAAAAAAAAAAAAAATGCTGCAGTTAAAGAGAAATATCCTTTCAGTATTAAAAAAAGGCATCAGTAAAATCTAAGAGAAATTGAACTAATCCTCAATGACGACTGAGGAAGCATCTAAAAGGGCATTACTGTTTTTCTCACTTTTCTTATGTTTTATATATTGTTACAAGCCTGTAATGTTGCTTCCCAGCACAGACATCTGTATTAGATGCTGTCAGGTGTTGCATCGGAGATTGTCTACAAAAATTAGTGACTTGGCTAGAAAAGTTGGCAATTTGACATGAAAATTGGTGACAAAAGGTGGCGATTCGGCAATAAAGTTGGGGGTCTTGGCGGCAAAAGTTGGCAACATTGCGCCAAAACGAATTTTCTAGAAAAATTCGGATAGTCTACATTTTATCAGCTGGAACAAGTTTTAGCCAGAAGCTTGGAGAACTTTCCAAAGATTACGTCATTTCCTGTTTGTGTGGTCACTTCCTATGGAGATACTATAAAAAAGCAAGCACTCAGGAGTGGAGATTTACCCTTCACAAAAAACAGATATGATATTAGCACTCTAAAAGGACCGGCCAGTATTGCCCTAACTGACAAAGAAAAAGCAAACTGCCCAGCTGACAGCCTTGAGACACAATTTAAATTAAATGACATTACAAATGAAGACATAGAAAACACCTTAACTGATACACTCACTAAATTTCACACCACACCAACACCCAACTGCAATAAAGATGATCTACCCCTTCCAACTGAGATAATGAATTATATTAAGCAATTAAAAAATGGTAAAGCCCCTCGAATTGATGGAATAAGCAATAAAATGGTCAAAAATCTACCACCAAACACCATAATAGTACTCACAATGTTGATAGCTAAAATCCTCGAAATTGGACATTTCCCCACACGTTGGAAAACTGCCACTGTGGTACCCATTTTAAAGCCAGGAAAAGACCCCACAAACCCATCTAGATATCGTCCAATTTCATTATTCCCCACACTAAGTAAAATTACTGAAAGTGCCATACTAAAAAGATTAAACACATTCAAGATAGAAACATCCTGTGCCCAGAGCAATTTGGCTTTAGATCGAATCTGTCAACGACCCACCAATGAATTAGAGTAACAGAGCTCATCTCTGAAGGATTTATTAATAAATAAAAAACTGGAGCTGTATTTTTAGATATACAAAAAGCCTTTGACAGAGTTTGGCAGGATGGATTAATACACAAATTAATTGATTATAACACCCCCCACCCCTATCTCATAAAATTAATTATCTCTTACCTTAATAACAGAAAACTTAAAGTAAAGGTTAAGGAAGAATTATCCGAGACAAAAAGTATTGAAGCTGGCGTACCACAAGGATCCAAACTAGGACCTGTACTTTTTACATGTTACATCAATGATATACCCAAACAATCTGACAAGCTACTTTGCTTATATACTGACGACACAGTAATACTGGCCAGGAACAAAAACCCAAACTACATTCAAATAGCCCTAAATAGACACCTGAACAAAATTTTAGATTGGATGCAAACATGGAAAATCGAAATCCACCAAGACGGAGGCAGTACTTTTTCATAGAGGCACCAAGGAAATTAAATGTAGACAAATCAAGATAAATGACCTAGCAATCCCCTGGTCTCAGGAAAGCAAATATCTAGGAGTCACGTTGGACAGAAAATTAACTTTCAAACCGCATCTATTAAAACTTAAAAACAAATTCCGAGGAGCAGGGAGTAAATTCTACCCATTAATTTCCCGGAATTGCAAAATGAACAAGGATGCCAAATTACTTAGTTTTACTGCCTATTTGCGTCCAGTACTAACATCTGCTTTCCCTGTTTGGGGGTACACAGCTAAGTCAAATAAAAAAAAAATAGTTGATTCACAATATAACCTAACATTAAGAAAAATAGTAGATGCCAAATGGTATATGAGAAACACCGATATCAGAAAAGCACTTGTGTATCCCTTCTTTAAAGAAGTCATTAAAAATCTAGCCTCGAACTTTTTCAAAATCCTAGATAATCATGACAATGAAGCCTTAATTAAAATTAATAAATACCACCCGGGCCCTAAAATCAAAAAACCTCGAAATATCTTATTAATAGATTAACTTTACAAATAAAACCACTCAACTAATAGAATAACTTTACAAATAAAAACTCTTAATTAATCGTCAATCCCAAACCCTGAACCTGTCTTTCTCATATACCAAGTTACAAATACAACTCAAAATCAATTCCCACTTAAGCTAACTCAGGATTGTAGAGACGAGATCAAACAGAAAATGGCATAGTAGCTCAGTGCACCCACCCTCACCTACTGTCTCATACCACCACGAGGAGTAGAAAATCAAAGTCAGTCTACTCGCCGCAGAGCTCTACACAGGTGCTACGCTAGGAGCGGAGGTAGTCTGGAACGAACGGGAACTCCGTCAAACTACAAGAAGCGAGTGGAGATTTAGGACAGTAGGCAGGCTGCTGAGCTGGTGATTGAATGCGCGATGTTATTGTGAATTAATTGGATATTTCTTGCTGACTGATGCTATTGCTTTGAGTTACTTTAAAAATTTAAAGTTCGTTAAAAATAAAGAGCTTTATATTTGTAAGATCCTGGCTATTGGATTACCTACAAATACAGCCACAGGAGAAAAGAAATTGGTAGCAATATAAATCTGGTAAAGCTTTCAGCAATATCTATTTCGGGAAAAATCCAAAAATATGCATGCATTTTTAGATGAAAAAGAGATTGGTCATTCAGAAAACATTTATTTTGGGATTTGATAACAATCCCATTAGAAAACTACGTTTTCTGGCTCTTCTCTTGGATCATACCTAAACCGGCACCGCCTCACCAAAATTCCTTGCCATAGCAGCGAGACATACATTTCCAAACTGCATTATCTGACGCTTCAACAAAGATTAAGACGTGATCAATTCAATAACTGTAGGGGAATAATGCAGGCAAAGAAGACAACATTAAAGAATAAATTGATTGGCGTTTTGTGGCACAATAGAAAGTGTTGGATGTATTTATAATTTTAGCTGTTTTTATTTCATTAGATCTGTTCCTGCATTCTTTATGTGGATTGCATTTACCTTTGTGTATTTTCTATATCCGTTTAAATATAATATTGTATTTTGACAACGGCTGTTATGTTGATATATTTTAAAAGAGAGCTCTGTAAATTTTTACACAATGGAAAATAAAAGTTTTTGTATCTTTTAGATAACTTTAGTTTGATCAGGAAGAGTAATTTGAAATTGTATTAATATTAATTTATTCCAAGATTTTGTAACATAACTATTGATATGTTTTGATGTTATGAGTATCGTGACATTGATGAGTTTAAAAACAATAAAATGCTAGGTGGACAATCTAGTATGACTTTTCATCTGACTATAATTGAAGATTACAAAAACCTAGTAAATTTTTTCCTATTCAACTGCAAAAGTGCATTCATTCAACATTTCTAACTTCTCTTGACCTCTTTAGGAATTCAAAATTAAAATACAAGATAAAGAAAAAGAACCATTCTACTGTGTAAAATCTAAATTTAATTTTTATACCACGAACATTGTTATTTGATGATACCCTTGACAATCTTCACGGAATTGCAGAACTTCTAAATAATTTCTAAAATAATAAATAAAATTTCAATTAGTCGAGTAAATGAATTTTTCTCCGATGGGTTTCAGAGTTTTCAAGGACTTTCAACTATTTTAATTAATAAAAGCCTCATTAAAGATAAAACGTTTCTCTTCTTTCATTTGCTACAGAATAAACAACGTTTTTTAAATATTTACCAATTTTCAAACAAAGGAGAATCCGTTACTAAAGTATTCTGCCGAAAAGTAGGAGAGAACTTTTAATAATCTTTCATTCAGTGATATTTCTTTGCATTTTCTAAAATGTGTACAAGGACTTCTCATTTTTCTTTCATTTATTCAGCGTTCAGGAATATCAACAGAAATTAAAGCCTGTAAATTAGCTAAGAAGAAAGGAAAGATTATTAAAGATGAAAGATTTCGCCAGCAAAATTTGGGGAGTTTTTTTTTTTTGTTTATCATTTATTTCCTTTTAAATATTACTAGAAAAAGTAATCAAATTTTAAATTTAATTTTATAAAATGTATTAAAATTATAGAATAATATTTATAAAACATATAAATATTGTTGAATGGTTACTCATACAATAATATTTATCGTCAAAACACTTTTTTATTCACTCATGCATACATGAGTGACTTATATATATATATATATATATAGAGAGAGAGAGAGAGAGAGAGAGAGAGAGAGATAGAGACCGGTACAAAAGTCTCATGATTCTTTAAAACCATTTAAAACTAGTTAATGCCTTAAAATAATCAAGATAAATAATAACTAAAAGCATAATAATGTTCCCACGTGATAACTTGAAGTTTGCGATGGTAGATTTCATTTTTTTATATTATATTCTTTCATTTAACTTCGTTGTGCATGTTGTATTTTTACGAAAAGAATGGCAAAACATTGTGTTTGGGTATAAATGTATTTCAAGATTAAATCCAATAATTAAGAGGAAAAAATATCCATAAGTAAATTATTGTAGAAGGAAAACGTAGCAAGCATATTTTTTGAATTATATTTTAAAGCAAAAATTCATATATTTTAACAAATTAAAGATGAATAATTAAAAAAAATGTATGTTTAAATGTTCAATATGATTCACAATTAAAAATAAAATAAATATTAGTTTGCATTTTTAAAAACTGCAACTTTGAGTTTTAGCATTATCCGAAAGTGGATAAAATTATAGATTCGTAGACATAAAATTGTGAGATATTTTTGTTTGAATTATTCTACTTTAAGAAAAAAAAATGATCAGTTTTACCATTAGTGACTATTGTTATCTTTTTTTAATGCAGTGTACCATACTTTAACGTAAAATTGAAAAACAAACATCAAGGGTATGAAATTCTAGATTTTGTTTTATTTACTGTAATTGCATTTAATTTTTTAAAATCAATGTTGTTAGTAGATATTGTTCTTTTATTACTTCTCCAGCCTGATGATGTATGATTAAAAATTAAACATGAAGTAAACATATTTTCTATTTACTATTCATTTCGAAAGATAATTTTAATTTTTTTTCCCTCATCAATTATTTATAAAAAAATAAATATAAATAAATTTTTTATATGAATTTGAATAATTTATAATTTTTACGTATATGTAGTTTTTTCCTAATAGAAATGGCAAATTATTTTCTATTTTTTAAATGCTAAAAGTTGACTATGAAGCATTATTCATTATGTCAAATATTTTATCCTGTAATCAAAAGGTTAGAATAAGTTTTATTTTACGTTGCTGTTTTACAAAGTCTTTACTTTTTTCAGGTCTTTCTCATTATATCTTGTACTGAAATATCCCTTAGGGGTTACCGCAATACCTAATTCGCCTTAGGGACAGCCGCAATACGAAATTCTCCTTGAGGATTACCGCAATACGAAATTCTCCTTGAGGATTACCGCAATACGAAATTCTCCCTTAGGGGTTACCGCAATACGAAATTCTCCCTTAGGGGTTACCGCAATACGAAATTCTCCCTTAGGGGCTACCGCAACACGAAATTCTCCCAAGGGATTATCGCAATGCGCAATTCGCTTTAGGGACTGCCGCAATACGAAATTCTCCTTAAGGATTACTCCAATACAAAATTCTCCCTTAGGGGTTGCCGCAATGACGTGAGCTATTTGTTGATTCAAATCAATTTTATACTACATGTTATGAAATACAAATGATAATAAACTATGGAGCGAAATGCAAGGTGTTTATGAATGAATATCCCAGCTTCCCAGGTATCGCGGTGACCTGGTGGTAAGGTCTGGGCTTCGGTACCGGAGGTTTTCGGGTTCGAATCCCTATTCCACCTAGAAATGTCGTGTAAGGAGGAATGGCCCACGTTAATCGATAATGTTCATCAATAAAAAACAGCAGTCTTTTACGGAAAAGGAAAAAATTTTAAAACACAATAAAGATAAATTTCTGAATACATTTTAATTTGTTGATAAATACGAAACGCACAATTGATTTTAATTTATACACATCTTTCACATTTTAAAATCTAAATAATTCATCCTAAATCCACATCCTAAAATCCTAATATCTACCACATCCACATCCTAAAATCTAAATAATTCATAATTTTTTAAATTCTAATTTTTTTCTCCATCACTTCTTATCGATCAAAATTTTTTGTTTGGCCGTCCAATTCTCTCAAAATGGAAGCAATCAGTAAAAATATTAAATTTCGGAACGCCAAGGCCCACAAGTATTTGAAAAACTCAACAGAGATTTTATAAACAATTTTTTCCCCCGAAATTAATTTCAGTGTCATATTCCCCATAGCAACATTGTCTAGTTAAAAAAATGTACCGAAGTGTGCATTTCTAAGAAAAAAAATTCGATAATCACAGAATTTATAGAAAGAAAATAACTTTCATTAAAGTTCTAAATTGGATATTTATCAAAAAAATAAATCCATCCACCTACGCTTGTTCTCTTGCTCGTTTTAAATACACGGAAGAAATGACCTGCCAATATCCTCGTGCCCCTCTCATGTTTCGAAATCTTTTTCAAAATGCTACAAAATTATTTGCCGATCCCATTTCTCCGCTTCAAACTATTCTTCTCGTGTATAGTTAAGATTGCCATCTTTGTTTTATCAGAATATTTCTAAAAAGAGGTTAGTTTTTCTGGTAAGTTTGCAAGGAAGAGAATTAGAAATTTAAAGGAGACTTTATTTCATCTTTGTGGTACCGAGGAAAATTACATTAATTTGGCAGATTTTTCGTCGATGGAAATGGAATAATGTTTTTCATTACTTATTTATTTTAATGTCACGAATTTCTAGCGATGAGTAGTTTTTTAAGCTATATAATTTTTTCACTCTATTTTGCATCTTGCAATAGTGATTTATATGCAACAAATATTTCTCAGTGTGATGGCACTTCAAATCTAATAAAAATATTAATGAGGAGAAATCTTTAAAAAATTTGAAAATATTCAAAACCTTGATAATGGCGTTTATGCTATTGTTACGAACTTGCGGGGATAATAAGCCGGTAACATCCACTAGATCATGGTGACAACTTTTGTCTAGTGGTTTTGTTACCCGGCTAGGTACCCTAACACCTCAACCTCGATGCTATTCAATTCATCCGCTAAATTGGTTATCTTCAATATGCAACTTTAATTCAGATGCCATTGCGTCATTTAATCGTAGCAGCTTATGTCCTCAGATTCACTTGAAGCAGCAACCGAAAAAATCGTCAGACTCACTTAACCCAGCAGCAACAACTCACACACGCTCTCCATCAAAATTGACGCTAGAAGTAAATACCATGCACATACCAAAACACTTATGCCATAACTTTGCCATCTCCCTTTTGAGCTGTTTTTAATCGTTTTAGAAAATTTTCAAAAGCTACTGGCCACTAAGCTGATGATACTTCTAATTCAGGCTTGCGATTTGTTTTATCTCTGTTTTACTCCACCTGGATGAAATGAAAGGAAATATTCAGCTCTGATTGGTAGTTTGCCAAGTTTTGATGGTCTTGCGACTCTTTTTGTGAGACTGGTAATGTATTTTCCCTATTGTATAGTATACGTCTGCTTGCGGATTACTGATGTATGAAAAAGGATATTATCGTTGAAAAAAAGAAAAATTATGGAAATGATGTAAGATGATAAAATCAATTATTTCTCAGGTATTTATTATGAAGATAGTGATTCCTGCTACTGCAAAAAAAGTCAAATCCAAAAGGACAGTTTGCTATGTACTCCCTTAAAAGAGAATATAGAAGAAAATCAGTAAGAAAAGAGACAGTCTTAAAAGAGGAATTGAGAGAAGAAGCAAAACTACAATGGTATATGCCCAAAAAAGGCAGAGTCATTTTCGACTTTATTCCTAATCCGGAAATAAAAATAACAAGATGCCATCCACTGATAATCCAAATCATATCTGGGCATGGCAGATTTCCGGCCTATTTCCGAAGATTTGGATGAACGCAGGAAAATAAATGCATTGGTGGAGAAATGGGTACGGTTTACACCTATTTAATAGAATGTATGGAGATCTCAGAGTCAAGAAAAAACCTGAAGATTGTAAATAAGGATTTAAGTACAGTACTGATAGCACCAAGTCATCTCAAAACCCTGAAGGATAGGATGCTAAAGATGGGCAATTTCATTCCAACTGCTATTATCTTTTGTTTGTGTTGTCTCTATTTCAAAAACTATCAAAGAAAGACTAATATTTAACTCTCTGGTATAACTCTGGATAGTAAACTAATATTAAAACGAAATACTTTATATGCATAAAAAATTAAAAATTGAAATTAAAAACCGACATATTTTGTTTTGTTTCTTTTTCTTGTATTTAATAATAAAAGTACAAAAATGTTATGATTTTTTGCAATTTTTTTCGATAAAATGTTTTAAGGGAAATGGTTAAAACACCATATATAAGAGCACCTCTTCTAAATCTATATACTTGATGTTTTTTTTTCGGTCAAAGAAAAAAGAAATACTCCAAAGTTTTCCGCACTGTCAAATTGTTTGGGAAGAATCTTGAATGGCGAGAATCACCGTCTCTCTTCATTGCATTTATCTCTGCTTACTCCATTCTGCCCAAAATAAGTAAAAACGAAGAATACTTCGTTATCTAGTAGAAGTGGAACATGGGAAAACAAGGAGAGTCTTTTTGGCTTTCATCTTCATGAATGAAGGCAAAAAAAAAACAAACTCTTCTTGATCATTTCCGAGAAAACATAACAAGTAGGCCTATCGATAAATCTCGAATGTCTCTCTATCAGAGAAGTTTCCCAAAACAGCAATCAAAGAAAATACAATGGTCCAAATCTACGCATTTATATATGTGTGTGTGTGTAATATTCAGGTCACAAGCTCTGAATTCTTTATCGAGGAAAGCGCCTTCTTTTCATGAAGAAAGAGAAGTTTTATCTGCAAGAACTCGAAGTGTTGTCATATCTTCATTTATTCTGTAAGAACTCTGATAATTTAATACTTCTTCATCAAATCTTGAAGGTGCAAAACTAAATATGCTATGATTAGAAATCGAGCTCAAAATATTAACAATATTATTTTTTTACAGACATTAATAAAAGTCATTAAAATATTTAAAAGAAAACTTGTATGGGCTTGATGTGAAATGTTTCTCCAAGTAACTTGCTATGTCTTTATGAATAACTAGCCGTCTATGGCGACCAGCTGGCTCACCTTGAGTAATGCTAATTCAACTCTAAAATTTTCAATTTAATACTTACGTACCTTGCTCTCTTTATAACTTATCATCCAAATATATTTCAGCTTGAAACTCCGATAGTCACGTAACTCGTATTATTATAGAAAGCTGACGATCATTTGTTCATCGTACTATATATTTACCTTATTTGTAATCAGCTGTTATTTAATTATGTGGAAAATATCGCATCTAATACTTATGTCAACATTACGCTCTGATTTCAACACGTGCTAAGCATCAATCACACTTTCCTCGGGTTAATTTTCAATCAGAGTTAATTTAATCATTCAATTTCAGTTTTGTCAAAGTAACTGCAAAGTACAGCTACACTCTTAAAGTGCTTTTCTATGCTAAATTCTACTTTCCTATTGTGAGAAATTAATTGTTGGAGAATACAATAACAGTATTTTTTATTAAAAAAAGTCATTAATAATAGAAACGATTAATAGGTTATGAATGAAAAAAAAAGTCATTTTTAAGAGGATTTAAAAAACAGATTTGTGCTGTAACATTTCCGGAAACTATCACAGAAAAATTCCGAATTTTAGCTTACTTTTTAAATAATTAAAATTTAAGAAATAACTCCGTCATGGTATACTTTTTCATCCTCCAAAGTAAATATGTTAACTCCAAGTGTGGTAACTCTAGAACATATGGTCTGGTGTGTAGTGTCCTAACACACCGACACATGCATTCATTCATATACCAAACACATATTCATTTGATTATCAGCCTTGTATTAATTGCGGGCATTGATTGGCATAAAATTGATATCTTCTTTAAGATGGATGGAAAGATCTAAAGGCACACGTTTTCATAATAATATTCTTTAATTTTATAAATCAGTAAGTTTTAATGTTTGATTTAGAAGATTGATTGATGTAGCAACTTTTATTTAAATTATTAATAACATTATTTTGCAAAATATGGCTTACAGAGCAAGGTATGAAGAAATCTAAAACTGATTCAAGCTATATAAAATGCAATTATTTATTTCATTTAGACCAAGCTGACAGTGCTAATGCATGCCTATTACCAACATTTTACAAATTGGCCATTGGGTCGAAATTTAAATGCATATCCTATATAAATTCAATCAGGTTTACATTAAATAAAGAAGATTCATTGAATTAATGATTTAGATATTGCAAACGATTATAGAAACCTTGGATTTGCATTTATTTTTTTAGAAAGTATCACAAATTTTATATGTTTAATTTAATCCAGTCACATGATGGAAGTTACATTTTTTTTAGATTTAATTTTCAATAATTGATGATTTTTTAACTTCCCTCATTTTGATGGAAAAACACTGATAAAACCTAATCTTTTTCCCCTTGGCGTGCTCGTGCAGATTAAATTTTATTTTTCTGTCCGAAAAATATTGTTGAAAAATATGGTTAAAATATTTCTTTAAAAATTCGTTACAAATAGAAGCTTAGGCTATACGTCAAGGCATTGATACTATTTGAAAGCTAATTTTTTAATCTTTAAATTGTTGTAAAAATGACGTTTGTGCAATAATGTTTTCGGAAGTTATAGCCAAAAAACTTTTAATTTTAATTGATTCAAATTCTAATTAAAAATTCGAAAAAAAGGGCCTCGAAGGTGCACATTCCCGACCTTCAAGGTATACATATACCGAATTTGGTAGCTATAGGTCCAATGGTCTGGCCAGTAGAGCGCCAAGACACAAACCAGCCCACTCTGAGCTTTATTATAAGTATAGATAGATGAAACTTGAAATTATTGCCATGACTTTAAGTTAAGAAGAAAACCACGCTACCTTTCAAAATTTAAATATAATTATTACTAGAAATTGATCTAAGTGGTAAATGGAGTCTCTTTTAGAGAAAGAGAGGGTTGAATAGGATTAAAATATTCAACTGCCAGGAGTCTGGATTTTGCTGAGCAGTTCCAAATGAACTTTTAAATATGTATTACATAGAATAAACGACTAAAGTTTATGAGAAAAAAATTAGTTTCAATTTTTCGAAAGATTGCCCTGTGATAAAATAAAAAAAAAGATACAGTTTTTGCCAAAAAAAATGGGACACATCAGTAACATCGTTATTTATTATTGCAACATCACTGTATTGGTATTGTTAATGTTGCTAAAGGGGGGCAGTTTTACGTAGGAAACTTGTATAAAGTGGGTTAAAAAGGGGGGGGTAGGTAGAGGTTAAATAAAGGTGCCTTTCTTCTTAAAACTAAATCTATCTAATCCATTGTAAAGGATGTAGAGTATGAAAAAAAATTTCTTATTAGAAGAAATAACAGATACGTAAATTGGTATTGATGAAAGTGGTTAAAGGGAGCAGGTATACTTATATTGATTAGCTGAGCTAATTAACATACATAATTAATAACTCGAATATTTTTCCAATATGCCGTCCTTATTTTTCGATTAATCGATTGTTCGACATGAAAATAGTTACCAAAAAATGTCTGCGTTGTCAAAATTTTAAGTGTTAGGACATTTTAAAAGATGGCTCGTCCAATGCTCACTGAATCATGAAAACTTTAGAAAATATCTCGAAAGCTATAATTCATTTTAAGGCATCCGACAATGTAAAAAACGCTGGTTATCGACCACATTGGTGAACGTGTTTTTCGTTGCTATTTCTTGTAGTTCCAGACTTTCCTCTTTCCAAAAAAAGTTCAACTTTTCTAGGAAAAGGAAGGCCTGGCCTATCCTCCAAGGAAACATATTTTTCATTTGAAATTTGTCTTTCACTTCAATTTTCATAAAACTTTGATGTTCATAAAAATTCTTCAAAATTCACAGGATATCTCAAAAACTAATAGAGGAATTTGCATAAAAATTTCAGCGTGTCTTTTAAATAATATGGGCAACGAAATGGATAAAAAATGTCATTGTTGGTGAAATACCTTTTCCTTTATAGGTGTTTGTAGAAAAATTAAATCATTAATACATGGGAAAAATGCATAGAGACGTATATTTTTATCCATCACTTCTTTGCATCTTAAAATCCTTTTTTAGATTTTGGTTCATTCGTTCATCATTGTATTCCATGATTTGTCTGCAAAGAAAAATAGGATTGCTGCATTACCATTTTGAGTTGAGTGTTAACTAATTTGGTTAAATTTTATTAAAAGTTAATACAAATTTTCCTATTTCACAACACATATTTTATTCTAAAATAATTGTGTTGTATGTATAATATTTCGTATTATAATTGTCAATACATTTAAAACACATAATTTTAAATTCCTTTTAAAAAATAAAAGTTTTGAAAAAATTTTCCTCTAAACGTAGTCGGATACCTTAAGAGAATAATTATAATAATTAACTCTACAAGTGGATGGAATAAATTTTTAATTTAAAAAAATAAATTTTGTAACACTGATGCAAAAGAAAAGTGAATTATATCATAATAAAATTTGTACATGCTGCCATACTAAAATATAGAAAGCTTTAAAATGACTTGAATATCTATAATAAATTTTTAAATAGTTCAAAAAAAAGAGCTGAAAAATTTCCCAATGCTGATTGGAGTTGCTGACTTGTACATTATTTCTAAATTATTTTCTATCAATCGTCATCATTTTTAGCTTCTGTTATAAAGTTGACATTGGATATTTTACTGATGACATAATTTTCATATAAAGTGGGTTAAAATGGAGGTTTCCTAAAAAGTTGCCTTTCTTCTTAGAACTGAATATATTTAATCCAATGATATCAGTAGTATAATACGAGAAATTCCTTGTTAGAAGGACAAATGCAAATGTAAATGGATTGCCATTTTAAAGAATCATTAATAATTAATCGGGTTTTTCCTTTAATAATCAGTGGCTAAGCCTGCAAATAATGCCTATTTATAAATTTATTTTCAAAACTAAGCATAAGTTCTCTAGTTTAAAAAACTTAAGATTTCGTTTAACATGCCTTTAATAATGAAATTAAATTTCACTTAAAATCTTTGGAATCAATGCATTTCCTTCACAATAAAGATTACTTGGTGGCATAGAATTATTTAGAGCTGGATCAACTATAAAGGTTTATTTGAAAACTTTTTTTTAAATAATAACGATTGTAAAAAAGTGAGCTATTTGTTATTTGTAATATTAGATAAATGTTCATCTAAAGGCCCTTCATGATTACATTTAGGGTCATGGTTTGGAATCGCATTAAAGTAAAATGAAAGAAATGAGCTATCTGAAATTCACTTAACATTTGGTTCTAAGATTAGCTCTTATCAGGCTGAGTTTTAAGCAAACAGAAATGATTAGGATTCAAGAGCTTTAGCTTATTCTATATCGAAACAGGCATAAAAAGATATTGAATCCAATAATTGACAAATATCGATTTCCATAAAAGCACAATTCAGGGATACTAATTAATTATATTTTATCTGTTTTATTTAACTAAGTAAAACAGCCTTAATTAGTTTGATAGTTAATTTACAATATAATCACAATGATTCTTTTTCTTTTTTTTTCAACTGTAGTTGTAAGAAATGGAATACGTGTTTTTCCCTTTTTACAGAATATTTCTTTTATATTTGAAATAATTTTTTCATCAAACATTCAAATGTGAAAAACAAAACTAATGACCTTTTCATGCTTTGAAATACACCAGCTGCAGTGAGCAGACATTATGTTTTTTCACAGTAAAGTTTAAAAACCTGAAAAAGAAAAAAAAAACTTTTTTTTTTCTTATTTTTCATCTTTTAACACATAAAAAATATCAAAAGTCGACCTCCTCAGAAATAAGAATGGGGTTTGTTTCTTTTTCAAAAAAAGGTATGTTTCTCTAAAGTTTTGAAAAGAAAAAAATAATATCGGAAAAAGGAACAAAGTATTAAAAGTATTTGTGCTCTGATAACTCCGAGCCACACAGTTTATTCTGAAGAAATCTTTTTTGAAATATTTGAAAGAAAATATCAAAACAAAACCCCCTAACCGTGAAGTGGTGGCAGAAGGTTAAAAAAATGGAGTCATCTGACATTCGCTTTTCTTTCAAATAATTTTTTTGTCTTATGGCAAAAAAAAAAAAAAAAAAAAAAAAACAATCGAAATAAACTCTATTTATTCCAGAAGGCTTCTCTTGGTATATTATGATAAAAGTTTGGCTATATACCACTTTTCTTCAGTATAAGACATTTTGAGCTTATTTCTCTTATATATTAAGGTATTCGATGACGTAAAAAAAACCGGTCATCGAACAAATTGGCTAATTTGTTTATTAATATTATTATTTTTGTTCAGAGTTTCCTCTTTCCAAAACAGTTTCATCTTTTCTTGGAAATGGAAGGCCTGAATTATCATCCAGGAGAATTTTAAACAAATCTCATTTTTCACCTGTCTTTAATTTTAATTTTCTCAAAACTTTAGATTTCATAAATTTGTGGGCGAAATACTTTTTCATTTATAGGTGCTTTTAAAAAAATTAAGTAGTAAATGGATGGAAAAAATGCATTTATAAGTACACTTTTACCCATAACTTCTTTGTGTCTGAAAGTTTTCTTAGATTTGGGTTCATTTCATATACCTTTATATTCTATAGCTTTTGTACAAAGAAAAATAGGATTTTTACATTACGACATTGAGTAGAATGTTAATCGTTTTGATTAAACTTCATTAAAACTTACTGCAACTTTTCCTATTTCTCAAAATATATTTGCAATTTTTTTATGTTTATAGTCTTTATAATTGACAAAACACCTAAAAACAGTAATATATTTAAAAAATCGAATTTTTCAAAAACATGTCCATCGAACATAGTCAGATACCTTAATTTTACTCCTGTAAGTCTAGCATGTAAGCATCAGACACAGTCTTGGGAAATAAATTTTAACCGAATAAAATAAGACTAGGGGGTGGAAGAAAAATGCTTGGGAGTTTTCTCTTGGGCGATGTTTACTTCTATTAAATAAATTTATTTCAAAGGAAAATAGATTAGATATAAGATGTTCCTATCCTTCTCAGAGTGAACTTGAAAATCTTTGAAATATACAGATTTCTTTACCCATATCTCGTTTGAAAGAAAAACAAAACCTTTAGTCAATTAAATATTTCAGTAAAGCCTGCTGAATAAGTAAAAAAAAATGTAATTTATGAAATGTATAAAATTTCTATAATTTTTTAATAAAATTTATTACTCCCTATTTTGAAAAAAAAAATGTTGAAGAAATCTACATTGTAAATTTTCAAAAAGTAAAAATCAAATCTACAATCGCAAATTTCAAGTTATCACGTGAAAAAGTTATTTTTAGGTCATTATTTGCCTTAATTAATTTAGGTGATTAACTAGTTTAAAATACTTTGAAGCATTTTCATTTGGCAATTTATCATTTGGAATAGTATTTACTTTCCTTCTTTCTCTTGAAATGGTTTTCTCAGTCATCGATTGAATGAATTTTTTTATTTTACTTTGTAGATATATGAATAAGGATAATGCAAAATTATGCTCTCAGCTATTCTGTCATTTAAAGCCAAGATGCTTGTCAGCTTTCTTTTTTAGCCTTAAATAGAATTTTTTTTCTATATCCCTAGTCGGTGTCCTGACATAAAGGTTTTCAACGTGATCTGGGAGTCCCGGTTCTGGCATGGTTGTGATTCTGTGTTCTATTCGGGAGTAGTGTGAATGTGCCCTCCTGTAAAAAGGGGTTGTGCGAGCTAATGGGCGATGCTTGAGTGGCAAAGTTGTACTCTTGGCCCTAGTTGGCACTACTAAAACAAGACATGCCGCTACAGACTTAAAAGTGATAGAGACGTGGCGTCATAAGAAGCAACACCGTATCTATAATCCCAAAAATACAATTAAAAATAACTATTTACCTATTCATTTTCCCCGAAAAGCTAAGTATCAAAATTTATGTTTTAAAAATGCTGTCTTAAACAACAATTACCTATATAAAAAAATGAAAGTTTGTCTGTATGTCTTACGAGTTTCTGTACCGCTCATGCGATTCCGATAAAACTTTTGAATAGTTATTACTTGTACTTATGTGGTTGTAGGTCAATCATCTAAAGCAGAGGTGTCCAAACTACGGCCCGCGGGCCAAACCCGGCCCGCCAAGTGATTTTATCCGGCCCGCGGAGGGTTTTAAAACATAATGATGTTTTTGCCCAAACCTTTTCATTTTCATAAAGGTATATCGAAAAACTACGTGGCCAACAAAACGGAGTTGCGGTACTTGACTAAACACAAATGTCTATCGCACTGTTAAGTTATAAGACTAAATAAAAAAAATATATTTCTGTAACTCAAACATAAAAGAAATTTTATACGCATGTGAATTTTGACGATAAGCAGAGTCTTATTGTTTTGTTGTGAATAAAGCATCAGCACTTTTGAGTAGTTTACTTAAAGAAGTATTTATATATAAATAAACAAATATCGTTTTGATTTCGATAACGTTTCAAATTTTGATCCCAACTATAAAGACATTCTTCAACAACAACAACAAAAAAAAAGTTTCATCATTCGCATTAGAAGTTGCATGAAAATATTTCAATTTATATAAAATAATGATATAATTATACTTTGTTTGTTTAGTATTTTGTATTTTCAAGTTACAATAAAATAGTATTAATTAATAGTATTTAATGCTACTTTACTCATAATGATATTTTTCAATTTGTATATATATACATGTGGCCCGTATAACATGGATCTAATTTCGATCCGGCCCGCGCCGCGAAAAGTTTGGACACCTCTGATCTAAAGTATAAAATTATTTTCAGGTCTCTTTACCGGATCTATTAACCATGGATTAACCATCAAATAGCTCACCAAGGAGACACAACAGGTTCAGTACAGATGCTCAAGTCGAGCTAGACGTTCATATTTCGTAGCTATTGTATGTAAATGCGTTCTATAAGGCAATAGTGTTATTAGAGAATATGAGAGGAAGTTTAAGAGGAATCAATCCTATAGGTTTCGAATTTCAATTAAAAATTTTATAAAATTCACACTTTTGAAAATATAGAGAATTTTTTTATACCTACCTTGATACTGCTCATCAAAAAAATCAGAATAAGTAAAATTTATAAAGTTTTTAAGAAAATATATCTTGAAAAATAATAAAAATGTAGAAAATATTAAAGACTTTCTTAAAGACATCACGAATATTGTTGATTTGGTTTGGATTCCTAAATGTGTTTTTTATCTTCGTGCTTATTTTTACTCCGGAAATTTCTTTTATTTTTCTAAATTCAAGTGAAGGAGTATAAGTACTCTGGAATTCTGGATACTTTTCAGACAAAATATTTTATCGTGATCATATAGGAGTTCAATGTGATATTTTTAGCAACTGTATGAAACACACTGATATCATACAGCTACGGAATCTTTCAAACTGAAAACTTTAAATTTTTATCTGAAATCCCATGAAATGTATAGCAGAATCGCACTGATTATACAAAAAATAAGCAGAATTTTCTTTTATAGAGAATTACTCAGTTTCTGACATTATATTGATATTTTTTGTTTTGTTTCCTAAACCTTTTTTTCTAGCACCAACTTGATAACAATAAACATTTTTCAGATTTTTCAGTCTGAGATAAGTGTACCATTTATGTCTACGAAATAAAAAAATCTATTCTATTGAATTTTCAGATGTAAGGAATATATCCTTTATATCTAGAAAGTTATCTTGAGATGTTAAGAGTAAGAAAAATCATTTTTTTATAATTATCATATGCTTTAATTTATACGAAGAAATATGTGATTTGATTCCTATTTAAACGTGAAACTTCGAAAACATTTTAAATACCGAATATTTCTTATTGCTTCAAAATGGTCTCTGAACCTTTAGGTTTCAAAGGATATCGATATGTTGTCAATATTAACGAAATATTTCTCGAAATATTAAGATTTTTTTATTGAGGTACTTTCATTAAAAAAATTTAGCTTCATTTTTAAAAAAAAACTCATTTAATGAAGAATTTTTCCACTATGTTGCTTCATTCAAACATTCATAACTCAACAAAAAATGAGCTAAATACAATTATTTAAGTATCGAAATATTTTTTATGAAAGAGTGATATTTTGTGCGTCAATCAAAGTTAGATTTAAATAAGTGAATTTTTAATAGCTCTTTAAAAGTTAAAATTGCTGAGAAAATCTCACTTTTTTCATTCATCATTGATTAAAAAATGGTTCAAAAATATTTTTATAACTATATATATTTTTATAAAAATATTTTTATTATCTACAGCACGAAGACTAATATTAGGCATCATTTACAACTAGAATTGTGTCTATGTACACATTGGAATTTAAGCTATCATGCTTCAAACAGATGAGTCTAAAAAAAAAAAGAAAAAAGAAACGAAATTACAGTTTTTAGGAAAAATACCTCACGAAAATTCTTGTAATTCGAGAATTATTTCGAATACTGACAACATCCTGGTATCGTTTTGAAAGCTAAAGAATCAGGAAAGGTTTTCTGGCAAAAAAAGAAATATTCGATATTTTCAAAGATTATCAAAGTTTCAGGTATACTTATGCATTAAACAAATAAATAACCCCCTCTTATAGTATTGAAAGTTAACATTTTACATACACTCCTTTAATTGCATAGGTTGAGTTAGGACACGGATACTACTTACTAAATGTTGACTAAATCAAAAATATCCGCTGCTTTAGGATCAAAATCAATAATGCATTCAATTCAGCGGCATGGATAACCTTCTTATTTCTTTACACAAAATATTCATTAATAACCTCATCTACACAAGTCTGGAGCCATTTTACCCTAATAAATAAAACCACACTCTCAGCCAATTACACATTCATCAAGCCATTCCCGCGGAGCAGTTTCCTCATCCATCAGCGCTCGTCATTGCTCCTTGTAACCTGGAGACATCCTGAGTGGCCCTGAATGAAATCTATGCCTCAAAGGCTTGTTGATAAATGACTTCTTTTCGAAAGCCTGCGCGGTCTTATTAACATAGAGAGTGCGACACTTAACAGGAAATAATAGCTTTAAGTGAAAGGCCAGCCATATTTTTATCAATTTTTCAACCTTTGAAGGGAATTTCTGGAGTGCTCTCTTTTTCTAGAGCCGCATTCAAAAGATCGATACTTGTACGGAATCAAAGTGTTTTTTGACTTGCGTCATTCCATCATTAGGGGGAAATATTGCACGCACTTCCCCTAAGTGTTTAAATTTTAAATTTTCAAGTGCTTTCAATTTTTAGCTTCCACTTTATAATAAAATATCTCAAGTATGACAAGCTGTTACTCAACCTATACTCTTTCTGTTTGCTCAAGGGCCATTAAGTTTCCTGGCTTGTTTAGTATTATACATATTTTTTACAAGGTAATTTAAGGCAAATGATTGTATTCACATCATTTTTCTTAAATTATAGATTTAGGGAAATGATCAAACAGTTGAAAGCGTTCTATTCCATAATGGCAGGCCCATTCTGCTTCTCTCAATTACTTATGAAAGGTATTTAACTCAGTCAATTTATCCTCACATATTATAATTTCAAGAGTAATTAATAATTGTGTCGTTTAAGGTATCCGACTACGTTAAAAACACTAGTTATCGACCTGATTGGAGAATTTTTTTATTGTTATTTCTTGTAGTTCAGATTTCATCTTTCCAAAACCATTTTTTTTTTCTTTTTGTCGGAAAAGTAAGGCCTGACCTATTATCGCGGTGGCATATTTTTCAGCTAAAACGTGTATTTCACTTCAGTTTTCTCAAAACATTAATGTTCATAAAAATTTCCCCCGTTGACATGATATCTCAAAAACTAATGTAAGTATTCACATAAAAATTTCACCGTGTGGTTTAAATAATATAGGTAATGACATAAACCAAAATTTTCATTGTTGGTGAAATGCTTTTTCATTTAAAGTGTCTTTTTAGAGTAAATGCATATATATATATATTTAAAAAT
>JAPMOQ010026698.1:158536-172645 GCA_026543055.1 Argiope trifasciata | reverse complement strand
TTATTAGTCAATACATTTCTAAGTCAAAACAATATTAGTCATAACTTGTACGTGCTTCTGAAATTGCTCTAAAGTATACGAAAGTACTCATTAGTATTTACTCAAAAGTATTTATATTTACAATACAGATGTTAAATTTGAGTATTGAAATTTATCTATGTAGCTCCCTTCAGCTCACAGTTATTTAACGGTCACACAAAATGACACTTCTGAATAGAATTTATTCAAAATTTGCCAAAAATTTTCGAATTAGGTGCAAGTATAATTCCAAATTTCACCCGTACTTAATCAAAGATCTTGTAGGGGGGTTTTGCGGGGCGTCTATAAACAGAAAGACGATATATATTGCAAAAACGCGTTTCTCGTAATGCTTAGACGAATGCATAACTTTGTCTATTCTACTCTCTATACTAGCGAAAATGATAGTTGGTATATGTATATATGAAATAGAAATGTTGTGCCACGAATTCTTCAAAATTGGTTCTCATTGTAATTTTTAGCCTCTCAGTAATTTGTCAACAAATGTAATTTTTGTAGGCATAAGGAGCTGGTGGAACTTCATTTACTTTCGAATATGTATGCATAAAGTAAGAGTGTGTCAGCATATACAAAACTTTGTAATATGTTTTATTCTTAAAATTGTGATTGACTTGTGAGTCACTTGCTTTGTGTCTGTCTTCTTACGAACATTATTAAAGTCATTTGACTATCCTTTAAATTATGTAGGATCATGTATACCTTTGAAATTATGTAACTTTTCGATTATGATCGGAAAAAAGTATTTAAAGTCATTTAAAGTTCTCTTTTAATGCATCCTCAGTGGATTTGAATAAAAATTCTAATCAATTGTGAGATAATTCATTAAAAAGAATCTTTAAAAACAGGGTATTCTTTATCTTATTTTAAAACTTCGAATACAAATTTGTATTTAAACATCAAAATATATGTTTTTTTTTCTATCAATAAACATACTTTGGAATTTATTAAATTCAAAACTACTTTTAGAACTAGGACGTTTAGTTTTAGTTTTATTACTACGACGTTCGAATAATGATATTCAATTCTTCGTCCCAAGAGAGTTTAAAGAAACAAAATTTCCTGACAGAATGATGAAGTTTAAGAGTTTGTTTTGAAGCAGATTCTGACAAGAAGAAAAAGAAGCATTCATTTTCAAATAAAACAGAAAAAGATAATCAATAGTTGTAAAGAAATTCTTGAATGTCATGTCCATAAATTTACCACTTCCGAATCCCTTCATATGCATGAAGGCTTAACTTCAACTACATGCAAACAATTTTTGAAAAAAAAAATTATACAATGCATAATGGATATTCGTGTTTTATTATATATCAGTGTTCAGAAATCTCTTTAGAAATCATTCTAATGAAAATGCTATTAAATAATCACTAATTTTTTTAATCATCAGATACAATTTTTAAATTTTCTTTTAGTTACTAAAACAAGTGAACAATACCCTAAAGTGACAAAAGTCATGGGATAGCAAAATGCAAATATACAGATGGCAGTAGTATCGCAGCAAAAAAGTATAAATGCGCAGTTCGTTTTCCAGAGCTTTCATTTGTGTTCAAGTTATTCATGTGAACAAGTTTTTCGTGATTTATGGCGGCATGACGAGAATTAACAGACTTTGAACGTGGAATGTTAGTTGGAGCTAGACGCATGGGTCATTCCATTGCGGATATCGTTAGTGAATTCAACATTCCGAGATCCACAGTATCACGAGTGTGCCGAGAGTATGAAATTTCAGGCATCACATCCCATCATGGACAGCGCAGTGGGCGACCACCTGCACTTAACGACTGAGACCGCCGTCGTCTGTGTAGAATGGTCAATGTTAATAGACACGCAACACTTCGTCAAATAACTGCAGGAATCAATGTGGGACGTACGAGGGACGTGTCCGATAGGACTGTGCGGCGAAATTTGTTTTCCTTGGGCTATGACAGCAGAAGACCGACTCGAGTGCCTTTACTGACAGCCCGACATCGGCTGCAGCGACCTCCTGGGCTCTTGAGCATATCGACTGGTCCCTAGACCAGTTGAAAACCGTGGCGTGGTCAGATGAGTCACGATTTCAGTTGTTATGAGCTGATGGTAGAGTTCGAGTGTGGCGCAGACCCCACGAAGCCATGGACCAAACTGTCAGCAAGGCACTGTTCAAGCTGGTGGTGGCTGCATAATGGTGTGGGCTGTTTTTACATGGCATCGACTCGGTCCTCTGGTGCAACTGAACCGATCATTGACTGAAAATGGTTGTATTCAGCTGCTTGCAAATCATTTGCAGCCATTCATGGACTTCACGTACCCACACAACGATGAGATTTTTATGGATTACAATGCGCCATGTCACTGGGCCAGAACTGTTCGCGATTGGTTTGAAGAACATTCGGGACAATTCCAGCACATGATCTGGCCACCTAGATCGCCCGATATGAATCCCATAAAGCATTTATGGGACATCATCGAAAGGTCCGTTCGTGCCCAAACTCCTGCACCATCCACACTTTCACAATTATGGACGTCTATACATACAGTATGGCTCAATATTCCTGCAGAGGACTTCCAACGACTTGTGGACTCCATGACACGTCGAGTTGTTGCACTTCGCCGGGCAAAAGGAGGACCGACACGATATTAACAGTCATCCCATGACTTTTGTCACTTCAGTGTATATGCTTATTTAAACAAGAAAGGGAAATATTTTATCTAGTTTCGTTTAGTTACATTAACGCCCCGCTGTAAAGCAGCACTATCGCCATTTTGGAACAGTCCTTTTCATTTTGAACCAGGTTCAGATGACGAGAACGACACTTGAGCGGGCATTCCCCTCTCCACACCACACCAGTGGGAGGACGTTTGACCTGATGGATTCAACGTGCAAGAGACCCCCTCACACTACGGTTCTTCGTAGGGTTTCAGGTTCGAGACTCGATTCCAACGAAGAACCGGCATGTGAGGGGGTCTCTTGCACGTTCAATCTCTCAGGCCAAACGTCCTCCCCCTGGTGTTGTGTGATGTGGAGAGGGGAATGCCAGTTAAGGTGCCATCCTCGTTATCTGACAATGATTCAAAATTACGAGGTCCGTCCCAAAATAGCCCTCGTGTTGTTTTAAAAACGGGAAGTTAATATAACTAAACCAAACCCGAGCCATGTAGGTATTTATGGCAACGAAGTGGCAGATTCTGCAGTGTCACTGTGTTAACCAAGGAATTCCATACAGTGATATTAGGAAGACTGTCACTAAATACATCTATTTCACCTGGGATCTTCAGATCCAGAATCAACTTATGTCGAATCAACTATTGCACTTTTGCCTTATCACCTTATACGAGAGGTTGATGTCAAATTAACTCGCCTCTGGATAGGGTATACTCGTTACAGGCTTAAACACTTCGGTTTTGACGAATCGGCGCCAAGGTGCCCTTCATTTTATATGCATTTTAGCATAAACACCTCATTTTTGGCGATACGGTGCCAAATTACCCTTCATGTCATATGGAATTTAGCGTTAGTCATCTTTTTATAGAGCGTGCATCTTTTAATTCCTCTCGTTCATCCTATTTAAAGTCATCGTCATTAGCTTTGAAAGATCTGGTGGGTGATAAACTCCACCCGAATATTTTTAAATTTTTAAAAACCGTTGACTTTTATCATTGTATTAAGCTTTTTTCGGTTTCATGTTTGACTGGCTTTATTTTTTCACTTTTGTCTTGCATTTTTTTCCTTTGATGGCGATGATGTCGTGTCCGTGTTTCCATTGAAAGAGGTCGCAGTAGCTTCTGAGCACCCGGAGGGCTGAAGCCTTCCTTCTAGCTCAAAGGCAGGTGAAACACACATTCGCTTGCACTGCCCCTTTTTACAGGGGGGCACATTCATACACCTCACAGATAGAACAGAGAACAACCATACCCAAACCGGGACTCGAACCCGTGACTCCCAGATCACGCGGTAGATGCTTTACCTATAGGAAAGGACGCCGGCAACAGTTTACAATATGTAGTCGTGTGAAGGGGTCTCTTGCACGTTAAATCTGTCAGGCCAAACGTCCTCCCGTTGGTGTGGTGTGGTGTGGAGAGGGGGGTGCCTGTTCAGGTGTCGTCCTCATTATCTGACAGTGGTTCAAAATGACGAGGTCCATCCCAAAATAGCCCTTGTGTTGCTTTAGAACGGGACGTTAAAATAACTAAATTAAACTAAACAAATCTAAGCCATCAACAGTTTCATTTTAATATATTTAATACCGTACATATTTAATATATTTTATTATTGATTCAATTTCAAAGTTGTTAGCTTCTTTTACATTTAAGCATGTGCTTTTGTAATTTTCTTTCTGACCATTTGATTGGCGCAGAATGGTCACATATGGCTCTTATGGCGAAAAAAAGCAAATAAAGCTCCTGGTATCTCCATTGTAATGATATATTTCTAATCTGACTTTTGGAGAAAGCCGAGTTCCAACGACCTGCCCATTCGTCAGACGATCCACGCGTTCCCCCTCCGACCCCTCTTGTGGTTTTCTGAGTTCCTTTGATGCCTGCCGACAAGTTTCCGGTAGAATCGACGGGTATCAAAAGAGTCCAGTAAACCGCAAAAGGGGTCGGAGGGGGAACGCGTGGATCGTCTGACGAATGGGCAAGTCGTTGGAACGACCCTAAGCCGCAAAACTGGTGATAGAAACCGAGTTGGGGTGTCTTATCTCATCTGCCACAGTCACGTGATGCGACTAATTCGAATTGTAAAGATTTTGAGTTATATAGAATGTCCCTTCCGCAAAAGGATGCAGTTCTTTTGCAGAAATAACAGGACTGGTTAGGGTATCCGATTACATTCAAAGAAAAAATTTTGAAAAGTTGTATTTCTTAAAAACTATTTAAAACTATGGTTTTTAGATTCATTTTCAATTATAACACAAAATACTATAAACACAGCGTAATTATTTGAAAATATAATACATTTTGAGAAATAGGGGAAATGTGTAGTGAATTCTAATGAAATTGAACCCTAACGGTTAATACACTACATAAATCTGTGTTCCAGCAATCCTATTTTTCTTTGTACACAAGTTATAGAATATAATGTTGAATGAAATGAACCAAAATCTTTGAAAAATGTTGAGATACAAAGATGCTATGGGTAAAAATAGACGTATATATGCATTTTTACAATAAATTTATAACTTGATATTTCTAAAAACTCCCATAAATGAAAAAGTATTTCACCAACAATAAAACTTTTTGTCTATTTCACTGCCCATATTATTTAAAAAAGACTCTGCAATTTTTATGTAAATACCTCTATTAGTATTTCAGATATCTTGGTAACGATGGAGAATTTTAATGGAAACTAAAGTTTTAAGAAAAAGGAAGTTTTAGACACATTTTAGATGAAAAATGTGCGTAACCCTGGAGGATCGGTCTGGCCTTCCTTTTACTAGTAAAGATAAACTGTTTTGGAAAGGCGAAAGTCTCATCTACGAAAAATAACATTTTTTAAAAAATTCTCCAATGTGGTCTATAACTGGTGTTTTTACCGTAATCGGATAACTTAAAAGTAATCAATCTGAATTTTTCAGTTGCTGAATTGGCTAGATGTTTCTAATTCATATACATTTTGTGGCAGAATATTTCGAATAACTTTTTCTTGTGTTTTTAATATAAGAAAAAAATATAATTAAACATTTAATTTAAGAATAATATAAGAAGTATTAGTATAAGTATTAATATAAGAAGAATATTTCGAATAACTTCTTCTTGTGTTTTTAACATAAGAAAAAAAATTATAATTCACCTTTTAATTTAAGAATGATATAAGAAGTATTAGTATAAGTATTAATATAAGAAGAATATTTCGAATAACTTCTTCTTGTGTTTTTAATATAAGAAAAAAAATTATAATTCACCTTTTAATTTAAGAATGATATAAGAAGTATTAGTATAAGTATTAATATAAGAAGAATATTTCGAATTACTTTTTTTGTGTTTTTAATATAAGAAAAAAAATTATAATTAACCTTTTAATTTAAGAATAATATAAGAAGTATTAGTATAAGTATTAATATAAGAAGAATATTTTGAATAACTTTTTCTTGTGTTTTTAATATAAGAAAAAAATTATAATTAACCTTTTAATTTAAATGTAATTAACCTTTTAATTTAATTTTTATGTAGCAAAAAGAATTAGTCAACACAAATTAGTTATTTAAAAGCATCACTTTTTTACTAATTAAAATAGTTTCAAATAGAGAAATTAATTTAGATAAATGAAAATATTCAGTATGCGACTTGAAAGGATTTCATGAGAAAGAGGACACGAAAAATAGCCATATATTTTGAAATGCAGCATTTAAAGCAATATATATTAAAAACTGACTTCGTAAAATATATCTTGTTTCTTAAGGTCTTAATCATCTCCTTTTGTTTAATGTATCACATTTTTTTATGCATCGGTTTTAATCTACATAAATAAAAATGAATGTATGTCTCTTATGCCTTCCCTAAACCGTTCATCCGATGGCGATGAAACTGGGTCAGCTTATTGTTTACATCTACGGGATAGTTATAGGGATAGTACAATCATCGTAAGTATGAAAACTATCTTTGGATCTATTTATCGCATCTATTAACCAATGATTAACCCCCAAATAACTCGCCAAGGGAACACAACAGATTCAGTAAAGATACTGAATTCAAGCTAGTCGTTAATATTTCGTAGATATTATACGTAAATGCAATGCAAGTCTTTCTCTGAGGTAATAGTTTTATTGGAAAGTGTGAGAGAAAGTTTGAGAGAACAAAATCTGTAGATTTAAAATTTTAACTAAATATTTAATAACATTTTAGAGTTTTTTTTCAGTACTTTCCAAAAATATTATAGTACAAATAGTTTTGTAGTTACATCTAAATAAAAGAAATAGTTACATCTTAGTTACATTACCATTCTAAAAGAATACCGAGTTTTACAATTCTAAAAAAATACACAAATCTGATACATGAAAATGAATATGTGTTTGTTCGTATTTTATATACTGTCTTATCCTTCCTTCCATTTCGATAAAACATTACCATATTATTGATTGATTGCACTTGATATTATTTCTTTCGGTGGCAGCAACGCGCTGGGTACCTGCTAGTAAGAAATAAAAGCTTAAATGTTTTAGGAATTATCTTTATTTGTATTTTCTTTGAATTTTGGCTGTTTTCCAAGGAATTTTTTTCCCAATTTTCAACAGTGGTTTACATAGCTGCCCTGAAATTCAAACCATTTTCTTATTTCATTTCATATCTGATCGCGTGATTCTCTTTTATTGTTGAAAGTTACAGAAAAAGGTTGCTTAGTATCTGTATCTATATAAATAAAAATGAATGCTTTTCTGTATGTCTCTTATGCGTTCGTTACCTTACCGCTCTTACTATTGCAATAAAACGACTATTTAATACTTGCATTTATAGGATGGTTATAGATTGTTAAATTGTCTAATACATAAAAAATATTTGTGGACTTATTCACCGCATCTATCACCCATGGATTAACAGCCAAATAATTCGACAAGGAGACATAAGAGATTCAGTAAAGATACTGAATTCAAGCTAGACGTTTATATTTCGGAGCTATTGTACGTAAATGCAATCTAAGTCTTTCTCTGAGGTAATGGTTTTTTTTTGAGAGTGTGCGAGAAAGTTTTAGGGGAACCAATCTTATAGGTTTGAAATTTTAACTAAACATATATTAAAATTTTAGCGTTTTTTGCAGTCACATCCGAAAATATTATAGTACAAATAATTTTTCACCGTCTCAGTTTTTCAAAAAATTGTCAATTTGATTGTATTAAAGATTTTATGGTGTAAATATATTTTCTTTGTTGAATCAATTTAAAAAAAAAATATTTTAATCCCATTTTCTAATATTAAATTTGAGAATTCCGAACGAACATGAAACGAATCACGCGATGCAATAAATAGTTCCTTTCATTACCATTCCGAAAGAACACCAAGTTTTAAAATTCTAAATGAATACACAAATGTAATGCATGAAAATCAATATTTGTTTTGTAGAAGAGAATAATAAAAATAGAGTAAATACTATTTATGCTTCTCACTGATATATCTCACAATTTCAATGAATGTATAAGTTTATCTTGTTACATTTTTGTCAAGAATAGAATTTACCGCGGAGGGATTGTAAAATATTTCAGAGCATGTTGCCTCGTATTACCAGAAACGGCCACTGGTCCTTCCTGTTGAGTCTTTAAGGGGTCCACTAGAACGATGACCCCCCCGGCCTAATAGACCCCCCCTTAAGAAGTTGTCAACAACTTCAATTTTGTAAGATTTAAGAAAGCCCACTGCAATGCAAAACCGCAATCAGCCATACACTATATGAACTACTTTTCGCAAAAAGGAATGCATATATAGTTGTAAATAAAAAGGTTATGCAAAAAGCAGTCCACTGCTCATTTCTAATCACCAATTACTAATATAATCTTTAACAGTAAAATAAAATTGTGCTGTGAAATTTTACTCAAGTTTCGGAATAAAACAAATTCAGTAAAAATTATCCCCATTATGGTTCACGAAATTCGTTATGAAGGAAACGTGTTTTTTTTTCTCTATCTTTATTTATGTCAACAATTTCAGTATATTCAAGCTTCACTTAAATGAACACATGAGCACTTTCAGAAATTTTTTGAAAGAAAACTTTCCAATTCAATCTTTTTCCAGCAAAATATTTTGAATTTATAATGTCTTCCTATCTCTCAAAATCGATTTTGCTGCTTAGAGAGCAGAATAACCTCATTTTTGGAAACAAAAATGAAGAAAGTGAAATAAAAAGAAAAAAAGAGAGATGATCTCAAAATATATTCATCGTAAAGAAGAAAAAAAAAACGATTTAATTTTCAGAAAAACTCCAAAGATTTCCACAGTAGCTGACTTTCTCTGTCACAACTCGTTTGAGTTTTATCTCAAAAACGAAACTGGTTTGCCGGATTTAAGAAACTTTTTAATATGTCTGTTAGATGCTGATAAGACAGAAGTAATTTTCAGAGACATGAAGTTTGGAATTCATTACAGATAATTTTTCAATCTTTTCGAATTCATAGATTTAAAGTGAAGATTTTTAAACGACTTGATATACATCATCTGTGATATAAATAATATTTATTAACCGTTTTTCAAGTGAAAAATTATCAATTGAAATTTTGAAATCAAACGAATCATTGCAACATATGCAAAAAGTGAATTTTAAAAAATGAGTGAGAAAGGAAATTGAAACTTAATGTTAAATTTATTAACAAATTTCTAAATAGGCATTTTTTATGTTATATAAATCAGTGAATTTCTATCTCAAAGAAAAACACAAATATTAATTTAGAACTTCAGATTAATATCATTATTTTATTCAGAGCAGCCTACATAATTTTCTTCTATTCTCTTTGTCCCATTTAGCTTAAGGTATCCGAGAACATTCGTAGCACTTTTTGAGAGAAACATGGTGTAGACAAACTATAACCATATTTCTAAGTTTAAGACCATTCAAAATTAGTAATAGAATGTCAATATTTGAAATACACATTAGCACTTTTTGAAAACTAGCATTTATTGGCATAAATTTAAGCAAAGTCTTAAAAAACTTCAAATTCGATACACCCAAAACTATGATTTCATCCCAACAAAACTTATACCAAAACAAACTACATAGTTATGTCTCAGGAATGAATAACAATCGTATGGTTTTAATCATTAATAAAAAATTAATAGTCAGTCGAAGATTTATAATGACACTTTTAGTAAATGTATGACATTATCATTCAAACAATAGGCTGTAAATTTTAAACTATTCGCTCGACCTAAATTATTTTACTTCATTCTCTAGAAAATAGTATGAAGACAAAGTTCATCAAATTTCATAGGAATATGATTATTATATTTTGAATATAAAAATATTATTTAATTTATTTGAAGTGAGCAGCAAATGAATAAAAATCAATTTTGGGAAAAAATGCATTTAAAGAATTTAGTAACTTGTTTTCATAATAAATTATGGGAGTACTCACCACATTTATAGTTTATAGCTTAAAACTCACCACATTTACAGTTTATACCCTCGACCACCTCATCTTTTAATAATTTTCATTTTTTAATCAATAATTTTTTGTGTGGCAATTTTTGCATTTGGAAGTGAATACTGCTTAGATTCATTTTTTATATCTCTGTCGAGATAAGTAATTGCTTTAACTGAATTTACACTAGGACACACTCAAACAACCTTAAAAATATTTAGCTATTCTGTAAAACCTTCGTTAAAATGCATTACAGACATAAATACTCCTAATCTGAGGATTCAGATCTCAACAAAATCATGTTCAGGTACAAATTTCCACAAAACATTAAACCCCTTATTGACATTTTGTGTTTTTTTTTGTGCCAAACATTTTCTGTATTTAAAATAAAATTTGTGTTCATACAAATTTTTAACATGTTTTAGGGCCTTTAAATCGATATTTTCTGTTATTTAAAGTTCTTCCAGTTAACCATTTATTACGAACATATTGTTACGAACCTGTGATTTTGCTTTCCCGCGCTAATGCTGTCATCGTAAGGAAGACAGATTGACAGTAATATGTATTGGATTGTGAATGGGTGTGATGTCAGACGTCCTAAAGATGTGCCAGAAATGTCTCGACCAATCAGGGCGCATCCGGACATATCTCGGCTCCTGATGGACAAATCGGGAAAATTCTCGATGTTTCGGGTGCTTTCCATTTTGTCGCCAAATTCGTCGCCAATTCCCAAATGGGTGCCAAGTTCTGGGATCCTTTCTAAGAGCATCCGCAGTATCCAGTACAGAGTACTGTAAATCATTCTTTCCAGTGAAGGAACCATTCATGCTGGGAAGCAGCATCACAGACTCGTAATATTCGTAACAATATTCATATCTTGACTTCTAATAAACGTAGAGACAAAAGTAAACCTGTTTTGCGTAGCTCAAAGATTGGACTATCCAATAAAATTATTTTGAGGAAAATGTCACTTTTTGTAAAATTTGACCTTTTCAAGGCATTCAGATACCTGAAAGATAAATTAGTTGGGAATTTAATTATAAGTCAATAGAACAGACAGAGGAGAGTGTATTGGATTTTTTCTAGACTTGACTATTTATTTTTTTATAAAAGGAATAACACTCATGAAGCCTTGATTCAAGGAGAATATTTTTCCAGAATTAAGAAACTGATGAATTTATTCAAAGGAATTAAAAATTGATAAAAATCGATGAAGAAATTAATTGAAACATTTGATATGAATTCATCATAATTTGCTTTCAAAATGTTCTGCATATATTTAGTCATTGGCTTTAGAGGAAAGTTTGTCTGGAAAACGAAAAATAAATATTCTTTATCGGATTTTACCAATTAAAAATATTAGCTTTAATGCTTTCTAATTCAAAAAAAATTTTTACAATAAAATGATTATTCAACATAAATATTCACTATCAGTCTTACCATATAACTTTTCTAGCTAGCTTTAAAATTAAATTTTCAATTCTTAAGATCTACATAAGGAGCAGATTTTGTTTGTTGTAATTGGCACTTATGAAGAGAAAAAAATTATATGCTTATGAAGATGTTGGAAGGCTTTCTGAATTGGGGAATTTTTCAAGAGTACTTAAATAGATTTCAAAATCTAAAATCCATTTCAACTGAATTCAGATGATCATTTAATAAATATTTAAATTAATTATTTTATCGTTTGGGGGGAAAATAAAAAATATGATATATTTTCCATGGCATGTCATGTAATGAAATATTTCATAATTGTTTTGATTAGATTCTTAAGGAACTCCACTTTTAGACTTCCATGAGTGATAAGCACATGTTTCTGAGAACTGTCTATCTGGGTGTCAGTTCATAAATATGTAACAAAGCCTAATAAGCTATGAGTGAGACAAATAAAAATTAACATACGATCTTTACACTAAATTTACAGATTTCTATCAAATTTTGTGCAAATTCTATTCAAAAAGAGTCTAGACCGAAGCAGCTTTGTTGGTAGGCCGTTAGATTTGCATCCCTCGATTGTGCCAAGCCCCGCCTATCAAAGTCCTTAGTGTGTGTGGTGACTGGCGCATGTATAAATCTGCCGGCGTCACAAAGTCATCCCAGAGTAATATCACTGATAGTAGTGTTTCATAAGTTATCCTTCTCTGATCCAGGTCTAAATTATGGTATCTGTATAAACGAATGTAATATGAATGACGTCCACCCCATAAAAAGGATTATGACGCGTGAGTGGTAACTCGTACTAGCCCTCGATGGAGCTACTGAAAAACAAGACACGTAAAGCGTTCAACTTAATATATTACAGAGTTAAAAGTCAACGGGCATGTCAATGACAAGTGTCATTAGTAATAACAGCAACAACAGAAAATTATTTATTTAGGTTTGTTCGGATATAAGCTATCACGATAACTTCAAAACAATGGGAGCTAGAAAGCTAGATAGCTACACAGACTTAACATCTATATTGGTAGGCACTTATCAAATTTTGCGATAAATACAAAAAGTGTTGACTGACTGTCTGTTTGTAAAAAATGTAAATCTAATCATTCGAAAATAGAATCATTTGAATATATAAAATTTGGTATGGGATATTTTGGACATAATTGTAATTCTATATCTGTGTTTTGTTTTGGTTTCAATGGAATGGTAAAAATGTATCTAACACGTAAATTCAGCTTTATTAGAGAGTAAGCTAGAAATGTTTTAAGAAGACTTCCCTCGTAGGGTTAATGCTTGCAGAATGTGAATTGTAGTAAAATATATTGAGTTGAAAAGCATCTTGTGCTTTTTGAAAGTAAAAAATAAGTGCACATTTTCCGGAAAATAATTTCCATAGTTATATTTCTAGGAAAACACTAATGCTATACTACTATGGAAAAAAAAATTTGATCTATTCGATTTGTTGTATGTTTAGTTCCAATATGATGACTCGGTAATTTTTTAAAGAAGAAAAGGTGTATAAAATGCGAATAATTATTGATCATTGAATGATGACTATACAAATAAAAAATGTTTGTCTCTTATGCCTTCCTAAACCGTTCATCCGGTTGTGATGAAACTGGGTCAGCTTATTGCTTATACCTACGGAAGGGTAATAGGCATAGTACAATTATCTAAAAAAAATTAAGTTTGAATCTCAACCGCATTTATTTACCAGTAACTCGCCGAAGAGACAGTACATTCCAAATGAAAGATTAATATTTTGAAGCTGTAGTACGTGTCATGCAAGTCATTCTGAGAGGTACCTCAGAACCTCTGCTTCAGGTACCTCTTCTTGTATACAGCCCACCACCCCGCCACCACTGAACGTAGCAGGATCGACAGGATTTGCTGTGGTCGACTGCTGTATAAGTAATTCTCAGAGGTACCAACTTTATTACAGATTATGATGCAAGTAAATTTTGGGGAGACCAACCCTGGGAGTTTTAAATTTTAATTAAATTTTAGTGGGGGGTTTTGTTTTTTTTTCGTTTAAGGATCAAAACTATTATCGTACAAATACTTTTGTACCATCTTAATTTTCAAAAATTATCTTGTCAACTATATTTACGATTTTACAGTATAAATATACTTTCTATGCTTAATAAATTTTAAAAGAATATCTTTTAATCACATTTTCTAAAATTAAAATTGTGAATTCTAAGCTAATATTAAAATGAATCAAGAGATACAATTTCTTTCATTGCCATTCTTAAAGAACGCCATGTTTTACAATTCTGAAAAAATACTCAGATATAATAGATAAAAACAATATTTGTTCTTTCGTAGTTTATATACTGTCGTACCGTTCATCCTATTTCGATTAAACATTGCCAAATGATTGATTGATTGCACTTAATATTCTTTCTCTTGGCGGTAGCAAAGCGCCGGGTACCAGCTGGATAGATATATTTCCAAAAAAATTTGTATGATAAAAAGTTGGTTGTCGTAACATTTCTAAAGCAGTGCTGTAAAATTTCTAACAATGTAGATTTAAAATTATGAAATTTTAAAGTAATACTAAATAAATAATAAATTATGAAATTTTAAAGTA
>JAPMOQ010026698.1:112817-152088 GCA_026543055.1 Argiope trifasciata | reverse complement strand
TTTGATAAATCACAATTGAAAATTTAAATCTTCGAGTTAGCTTCGATGCCTGTTTTCTCCGAGCGGAGCTCGGTCACCCGCTGGTATATATATATATATAAGTAAACTACCATAAAAGCATTAAATAATTAAAAAAAATTTCCAAAGTCATACAAAATTTAACCGAAACTAATTATGTCGGAATCGAAATTAAAATTTAATTCTGATTTAAACAACAAATATCTCACAAAAAATATATATGTATGTATACAGAAAGAGAGAGCAAGAGAGATATAGATATATATATATAGATAGGTAGACAAATATAATGTTTTGAAACTGTCCTTTTTCATAGATATAGCAAGTGAAATCTGATATGATAATCGTGATTGTTTCAAACCGATTAAAAATAATTAATCATTTAAATTAGTTAAGACAATTCATGAGAATTGGGAGAATGTATCATTTGGAAGTCAAGTTGCAACTTTCGTTGGCGATAAATTGCCAAATGTGACAAACTTCTGCATTATTTTCTATTAAATCCATTTTAATAAGATTAAATTATCCCTAAACAAACAATCTTTATCGATTAAACAAATAATATTTCAATTTGTTAGGTTTATTTTTAAAAAAAAGGTTGGGAGATTTCGGCAGGGGATGATTGATAATGGAAAAACTATACTGTGAAAACCAACTCCAAAATAAAACTACATTAGCATACCACAGATATTTTAAAAATTATACTGTGAAAGCCGGTTTCAAAATAAAAAAGGAAATAAATAGCTAATTTGTTGCCAATGCATTTTGAGACTCCAAATAATTAAGCGGAAAAAATATCATATTCCCACACGATTAATATTGTGGCAATTTTAATGATAAAAATGCATAAAATCTATTATAAATTTGAATAGCTATTTATCAATTAAGTCCAAATAAGAGTAACTTTTCCGGTTTCAAAAAATAATTCAAGGTTTATTAATTTATTTTATTGAAATAATACACACTGGTAATAAGTCTATGAAAAACACTCATTGTAAAAAAGATAAATGAAGACCTCCATGATGTAATTGAATTTGTCTCTATTTTTGCATCAAATTAAAGCGAAATCTTCCGTGTTTGTAAAGAAGGAATCTTATTAATTTTCCTACTTTTATCAAGAAGAATTTCCTTATGTTGTTTGTTATTGATAACTGTGCACAACTGTTATAGTTTCCTAACTCAATTAGAAGTTAATTAATAAAATTAATTAAACATTTTTCCCTGCAAGTGGAATCAAATGGCAGTGAATCGAATGATCTCATTAAGATTTCGCAATAACGAGTTATAGATTTAAAAACTTCGAGATGGAAAATAATTTTTAAAAAAGAAATGAGAGCTTCCTCAATTTGCTAGAGCTTCCATGCCAGACACCAAATCTTTATTAGAATACCAAGATTTCTGGATTAGTTAATTATAAGCTCTCTTTTCTTCTGGTTTTTCAATCAAAGAAAGTACAAATATTTAACTTTTATTCTTTGTTTTATAAATAAAAATGTTCGTTTCAGGGTTAATTCGTCAAAGAGATGAGGATATTTATATAAACACTCCACTCCAACACATTAATTAAATTTGTATCCTATATTAATTCCAGGGAAATAAAATTTTTGCATAAATTATAAAAATTATAAAAATGATTATCAATTAATGTTGGTATTTCCATTTTCTTATTAACAACAAATAGTAAAACAGGGAATTTATTCAGAAAAAAAATGAAATACTTTTAAAGTGTGAATTTATTTCGAAGATTATATCATTTTAAGATTATTCATACGATTATTACTAAACAAATTCAGAATATACACTATCTTGTTTATAGTTTCAATTTCATTGTAACCATTGCATTTCTACCAAATTATTTTTGGTGAAATATAATAAAAATTGAATATATATAATTTTCAATCAATTCTTCTAAGTCTTTTCCTGTACCAACTCTCACATTTCCTGCAAAAATAAAATTAAATTAAAATTAAATTCTCTTAAAACGAATAATATATATTTATATGTGTGTGCGTGTGTGTGTGTGCGTGCATGTGTGTGTGTGTGTGTGTATTTGCACATTTGCTATTTTAGATCCAAACTCCATATTTGAGTGTTCGCTCTATCCAATATATGTGTAATGTGTATTCAGGTTTTTACTGTTTCGTTGTATTTCGTAGGATGCTACCGAATTCAAAATGTTCGCAAAATGCAAATGGTGAAATCCGCACTTTAGAAAATTGTTTCTACTCTTTTGATTATCTTAAATATTTAAAACAATTCATGAAATTCCCTCCCTGTTTTTCTGATGTCAAAATTTTAAACCAAACACAAGAAGGCAGCCTTTTTAGAAAGCTGAGTCTATGAATGAGACGGGAAATTAAAGCTCTCCTTTCTCTGGTTTTTGTAAGGCTTCCGTATTTTCGCTTTCATTCCTGCATTTAATTTGTTTCCAGTTTTTTTCCTGCAATCGAATTCATTTCCTTTTCTACTGCTCTATACTCTGACCACAAGACAGGACAATGCATTTGTATTGAAATCTCAATGAATTCGGGTGACTCAGTAAATAAGAAGAAAAAAGAAAGAAAAGAAGTCACAGTAATAATTAATAAATGAAATAAATTTAATTTTCAACCAAAGGGACATTAAAAGGAACCGCGTTGATAATTAATTATACTACAGTAATCATCAATTTGTTTATAACACAATTGTGTTTAGTGGGAAAAACTATTAGAACAAGTAAATTCAAAGCGTTTGTATACTTGTGGTGGTATATCAATAAGCCACTAAACATTGGTGATCATTTTTGTCTATCGGATATATTTCGCGGCTAGGTCAGGTCAGGTCAGGCCTTAAGGTCAAGAGCTCGCGTTTTGGCGGAATTCAATCTCCACCTTGGCGGCACAACCTCAAACTCCACCCGCTACATTGTTGACCTGGACGTGATCACGCTCTTCGCTCGCCATAACGCTTGAATTTACCGAAATACTCTCTCGATACCGAAACGCACTCGATCTTTGGCGGAATTCAATCTTCACCTTAGCGCCACAACCACAAATACCACCCACCACATGCTAACTTGGTTAACTTCCACATGCTAACTTCCCGTTATAACGGCGCAGGCGAAAAGTCGCCAATAATGATGCAACCAACGCCAAACAGAATATAGCAATGGTAACTTTCTGACGCCACATTTTTAAAGAAAATAGCAGACATTTTGTCACCTACGGAAAACTGTCGACTCAGTGCTATTGCCAAAAAGTCTGCTTGGCAAGAGTTGCTCCAGTATAATGAAAATGCACCTATTCAACAAACTCTGCAAGCCTTTTCAGATTATGTAACTAAGAATATCAAAATGAAAAAAAATGATACTAAAATAAAGAAGAATAATTTGATTTGAAGAATAAGCGAGAAATATCGCTCTTTAGTGGAGAGAAATAATCCTGCTCAGTTTCTACTTAATATACAATCATTAACTTTAAAAAAAGATAAAGATACATTAATTTTAAAAATTATAAAAAAGAATTAAAGAGCAAAATAATATTATCTAAATGCATTCAAAATATAAAAACAGTGCACAAAAATATAGTAGAATAATTAAAATAAGTTAATTCACTCATTTATACACTGATGGAAAAAAATCCCAACAATAAGAAAAAATTATTGTACAGTAATGAAATTTTAGGAATACATTTGTCTAGGTAACATATTTAATTGATCAAAGTTTCAAGATCACAGGTAGAGCCATTGGCGATTAGAGCCATTTCAAATGTGAAATGTTGGCACATTAGTAACCGGTGTAACCGCCAGAATTTTGAATGCAAGCATGCAAACGTGCATGCATTGTGTCGTACAGGTGTCGGATATCAGTTTGTGGGATGGGGTTCCATGCCTATTGCACTTGGGCGGTCAATGCAGGGACGGTTAATTCTGGTTGTGGATGACGCTGGAGTTGCCTTCCAATGATGTCCCATACGTGCTGGATTGGAGAAAGATCTGGTGATCTAGCAGGCCAAGGCAACATGTCGGCACTCTGTAGAGCATGTTGGGTTACAACAGCGGTATGAGGGCGAGCGTTATCCTGTTGGAAAACACCCCCTTGAATGCTGTTCATGAATGGCAGCACAACAGGTTGTATCACTAGACCGACGTACAAATTTGCAGTCAGGGTGCGTGGGATAACCACGAGAGTGCTCCTGCTGTCATACGAAATTGCTCCCCAAACCATAACTCCAGGAGTAGTCCCTGTGTGTCTGGACCGCAGACAGGTCACTAGCAGGCGTTCACTTTACCTCCTTCTCCAGGCGTCCCCCTAGCCTCCTTCTAACCAACAATTGGCTATTACTGCGACCAAGGCAGAACCGGCTTTCATCAGAAAACACAACAGATTTCCGCTCCGTCCACCAATGAGCTCCAGCTTGACACCACTCACGGCAGTGGTTTGGAGTCAGTGGAATGCACTGTACAGGGCGTCTGGCTCGGAGCTGTCCTTGAAGTAACCGATTTGTAACAGTTCATTGTGTCACTGTGGTGCCAACTGCTGCTCGAATTTCAGCTGCAGACGCAGTACGATTAGCCACAGCCATACGCCGAATACGACGGTCTTCCCTCTCAGTAGTACCACGTGGCCGCCCAGAACCTGGTCTTCTTGAGGCAGTAGCTTCCCTTGACCACAGCCGCCAATACTCATGCTCAGTGGATACATTCCTGCCAAGTCTTTCAGCAATATCGCGGAAAGAAAACCCACCTTCTCGTAGCCCTACAACACGACCTCGTGCAAACTCAGTGAGCTGTTGATAAGGGCTTCTTCTTCTTCTCAGAGGCATCCTTGACTAACTTTAGCCCACCACGTCAAATCTCAACTGTAAATAACGATCACGAACCTTACAGCGCTTATTTAAAGCAAACCTCATTTGCATGTTCATAGTGTCGCTTTTAGCGCCATACTTACGCGCGTAGCTCGAAATTTGAATCGACGTCATCTTTCAGATGTATAAACACGCCTACCAAATTTCGTTTATCTAGCACAGCTCCTTCCTGGTGTTGGAATTTTTTTTTCCATCAGTGTGTTTTATTCTTCCAAAAATTAGTCTTCAATTTGCATGGATTGCAAACTATGTTTGTAAATTATATTTCATCAAATGATCTACAAATGAGTTTTGATTAGCCATTATGGAAAGTGAAGAATTTTTGAAAAGTTTTGACTCTGGTTTCAGTTTTAGGTAGTAATTTCACTTAATTTACGAATACTTCAAAAGAAGCATAGAAAAATCTAAAAACACATTTTACGATTTCGTATTTACAGATTTAAGTATTAACTTTTTTCTTTCACTTTTAATATAACAGGTACAATAACAGCCTGAAAGCCCCCAAAAATTAAGACTTTTAAGCATTTTAAAAATAAATTTATATTTACCAAATTTTCAGAATATATCTTTTACTTAGAAAAAAAAATATGTCTAAAATAGAGTTTTCTGAAAAATGATGCTTTGATTTAAAAATTAAGTATAATCTCACGAAGAAAGTTTTTCTTATACAAGCTATCATGAATTTTTAAATACTACCGAAAAGATATGAATAATAACCAAGCTATTAAATTTTCCTGAAAAAGAATCTGGAAGCTACTAGATGATAGACGCTCTAATAACTGAAAGTTAACAAGATAATTGATCTAAAAACAAGTAAAATCCTTGTTTCAGATTCTGTTAAAAATAAGTTGTTCATCAATAATTTTATAGATAGTAAAAAAAGTGGGGATACGATAAAAACAAAGTTATAAAAATTTTCCGCCAATGGTTATTAATCAACAAATAAAATATACACTGGCACAAAATTGACATAAATATTACTTCAACAATGTTAGACATTTCTCTCATCAATTCGAGACAGTTATTTGTAAACAATAAAGGAACCATAAATATTCTCTACCTTTCTTTAATGTTCTGAGCTTTTCAGACTAAATTTCAATGTGAACAATTTATTTAAATTTGGATATTTTTGATGGTTCAAAATCTATTGTAAGTAATTCTGGTAATGCGAGTAAACATGAGAAGTGAATTATTAAGCACCATTAAAAGTGTTTCTGCATCAATTCTTCAAAACAATAGCTCCCTTTAACGATAAATCAGCTGAATAATATCGATTAATGAATGCTTCATTGTGGCGCAGATAATTATTTAATGGCTCAAAAGATTAATTAACGAGTATAAAAGACACTTTTAACAAGTATAAAAGAAAAACAGCAGCGGCATAACGTTAGTTGACTTATAATTTTCAGCACTGAATTAATTTAAAATTTCGCACCTATTCATTCGCATACGCATTAAATTCCTTTGAAAAGTTGATATTTAAGGTATAATTTCTTGCATAAATAAAGCAAACTTGCTGAAACTAAAGGAAATAGTTCAGCCTATTAGTGTTTAAAAGCAACTCTACACGTATGGCACAGATGATACAATATGAGAAATAAATTATATTAATGGATGTATTATTAAAAAATTAGAGAAAAATAAATAAGTAAAAATGAAATATACGATCGGAAATTTAAAGCGCTCGTGTTAGAGTTGTTGTTAGAGCATTGTTTATTAAGTTATTATTTGTCTTAATTAATTTAAGTGATTAACCAGCTTAAACCAGTTTATATATATATATATATATCAAACGTTTCTAAATTGATAATATAAATTAAAAACTTTATATTTTCACTCTCAAAATCAAGCTTTCTGTGGAAGTTCAAAGATTTCATGGGAACCAGACTCGTAAATACAGGATTACAAATAGGAGCATTCATGTATGTAGCATTTTTTTTACATTAAGTAAAACTATTTGCCAATGTAAGTGTAGCAGATTGAATTGGGCTGGAATTGAATCCGCGACGACAGTCGGTAGCCTCTTAACATAACAGTTAGACAAAAGTAATCCCCTTTGTCTAATGACTGTTTTTAGATTATTAAGATATACCAAATCACAATATACCTTCACCAGTGAATGTAGGGAGAGACGAACGATATTAGAACGTCAAGCGTTATGGCGAGCGCGTGTGATTTTTTGTGTCAAGTGAAGGCTTCAAGTGAGTCCAGCAAGTATATGGCACCACAACAGTGCCATCAAGGAAGCGTTGCATAGTCAGGATCACCAATGTAACAAATTGAACTGACCGAGAATCGAACCTGCGACAATTGGGTTCGCAACCACGAAACATAACCACTGAAAGAAAATGATCACCAATGTCCAGTGACTGTTATTGGCTTATTGAGGTATCACCATATAAGCTTCTTCCATCACTCAATTCTTTTTGTCGCGTGATAAATGGACAAGAACTGTAGTTTCAGAAGGAAGATGCATTAAAAAAATCCCTGATCCTCAGGTCTTCTGTCTTCTCATTAGTCCACCACGATCCTTCTCCCAGTAAAAGTTTTCAAACATAAATTTTATTAAGCAACCATTAACGCTAATAATAACAGATGTGGGAAATTAAGAACCATAGCAAACGTTTTGCCTTTTACGATAATACATTCCTTAAAAAGTTCATATTAAACCCTCAAATCTGATTACCACATAATCCCTAATTTTATCACATAAATAGCATTTTAAAATCCCTTACTATATATTTTATATTGGTTTAAGCATACAAACAAGGGACGGCGTCCTGGCTTAGAGGGAAGCGTGTCTTCCCTGTGATCTGGACATCCCGGGTTCGAATTCCGGTTCGGGCATGGCCGTTCCTCCCTTGTGTTCTATCTGTGAGATGCGTGAATGAGCCCCCCTGTAAAAATGGGTTGTGCAAGCGAATGTGTGTGTGTGTGTCACCTTCATTTGAGCTACAAGTCAGACTTCTGCCTGGATGCTCAAGGGTCTTTACCCTCAGGAGATACTGCATCCCCTTTCCGTGGAAACACGGACACGACATCATCATACATACAAGGAAATTATAAATTGCAAAGCGTTCATGAACAAACCACAATATTTTTTTAAGTAAGTATTGTTTGTGAATTAAAAATTTCTCTTATTTTCCTTTTTATATATTAGCATTATCATTATTTCCTTATTTAAAAACATATTCCTGTTGATAGATTCCTTTTAACAATGATGAAACATAAAAGGGCTTCGCTTTTATCTCTTATTAATTAAAATGACTACTTTATGTCTTGATGAACAATGAAAATTAAGTTATGAAAGTATGGTTATAGGCTATTCTTAGCTTTTAATTAAAGATAGGTTCAATAATTATTACAGTGCTGAAATGAAACTTGTGTTTTAGAGTTAATTAGATTCAAACTGCACTTTATAAATCTGTATAAACGAAGTTGAAGGAACATAATTAAAAAAAATTAATAAGTTCCGCACTATATTTTAATTAATACTTTAAATATTGATTATTTAAACACCTTGATAGATTTGTTTAATTATTTTTGAAAAACGGCACATAAACTATAAAATTCCAATCAAAAATTAATTATTTGCGAAAAATTTCATCAGGTGTTTTTTTAACGAATCGAAATGATAATGAAGTAGTTTTAAAAACAAATACAATTAATTATAGAAGAAAAAAGAAATATTGTAAATATTACTACATTTTCATTACATTTAAATTTAAATAATTACCAGTAAGAAATGCAATTGATGTTGTATTATTCCTAGTATCAATGTTTAACCAATAGACGACATATATCAAAGTTCAAACATCGGTATGAAAGTTCAAGGTATCCGACTTCGTTCAAAGAAATAATTTTGCAAAAATTAGGTTTTTTTACTAACTATTTATGGTATTTTTCATATATTATCAATAATAAAAACTATAAATATAAAAAACACCATTTGAAAATAAAATATATTTTGAGAAATGGGAAACTATTTAGTAAATTGTAATGAAATTCAATCAAAACCTTTAACACTATATTCAAAAATGTAACGCAGAAATCCTATTTTTCTTTGTACACAAGTTACAGTATATAATGATGAATGAAATGAACCAAAATCTAATAAAAATATCGAGATGCAAAGAAGTGATACATAAAAATATTCGTATGGATACATTTTTTTTATAAATTCACAACTTAAATTTTATAAAAACACTTATAAATGAAAAAGTATTCCACCAATAATAAACCTTTCGGTTCATTTCATTGACCAAATTGTTTTAAACACATGCTGAGATTTTAAAGTAAATACCTCCATTAGTTTTTGTGATATCATGTTAACGGCGGAGAATTTTTATGAGAATTAAAGTTTTGAGAAAACTGAAGTGAAAGACAAATTTCAGCTGAAAGAATTGTGACCCTGGATAATAGATCAGACCTTTCTTTTCCTAGAAAAGAATAGTTCTGAAAAGAGAAAAGTCTGAAATACAAGGAATAGCATTTTTTTAAAAAAATTCGCTAATGTTGTCGATAGCCAGTTATTTTATGTAGTCGAATACCTTAACCAATTACCAAACTATAACTAAATACCAAAAATATATTTTTTATTTACAAACTACTTTATTTCCACAGTCGTACAAAATAATTCTTCGTATTTATTAAAAATTATTTTCGGCGCAAAGAAAATTATTTTTAGAGTATATTACGATACCATTGAAAAAACTGAAAGGTATCATTATTCATAGTTTCTAAAAAAACCCATTTACAATACAAAATATATTTTGTGTTGAACAATATTTTGTGTTGAACAACAATTTAAATCGTATAGATTGTAAAAGACATGTAAATCAAGGCATCCGACTACGTTAAAAGCAGTGTTTATTGACCACAGGGCCGAATTTTTTTTTATTGATATTCCTTGTTGTTCACACTTTACTGTTTGCAAAGCAGTTTATCTCTTCTAATAAAAGGAAGGCCTGACCTATCATATTTAGGTCACATATTTTTCAACTACAATTTGTCTTTTACTTCCATTTTCTCAAAACTTTCATTTCCATAAAAATTCTCCACCGTGAACATGATATCTCAAAAACTAATAGAGGTATTCACATAAATATTTCAGTGCATGTTTTAGATGATAGGGGCAAGGAAATGAATCAAAATTTTTATTCTTATTGATATACTTTTTCATTTATAGGAGTTTTTAGAAAAATTAAGTTAAGAATTTATGGAAAAAGTGCATATATACTCTTACTTATACCCATATCTTCTTTGCATCTCAAAGTTTTTTGAAGATGTTGGTTCATTTCATTCATAACTCTATTCTATAACTTGAGTGCAAAGAAAAACAAGATTGCTGCATTACCATTTTGCGTAGAGTGTTAACCATTTTGGTTAAATTTCTTTAAAATTTACTACCAATTTCCCCATTTCTCAAAATATATAACATTTTCAAATAATTGTTTTTTATTTATCATGTTTGTAATTGACAATACAACTAAAAACCACAAATAATTTCTAAAAAATCCAATTTTTCAAAACATTTTCTTCAAACATTGACGGATACCTCAATAACACAAATATAATCATGGATAAAATTGAAGGAATTGAAAATGGAAATCTGAGATTGAATTTGTGGTTTTCTCGGAGGATGATAGAAACTGAAACTTTGTTATCTCTACTCCTCTAAGTCACAACAAGATAATAAAAAAATGTGGGAAAGTAATGCCGTTAGACGTTAAAAGATCATTGTGACAATCTTTGCCAAATAAAGCGCCAATGTCAACTTATCAGTATCCTTTGATCTTCTTTTTATCTGTTGATAAGGATTGTAATATTTTTCTGGTTTGTCATATTGTTTTTCGGTACTATGATGATAGTAGAAATGACCAGGAAACATTTTCCATATTTAATTATGTTATAAATCTTTATTCTAACTGTATTATAGAATTTTAATGTTTTTTTTCCGAAATAGAAGACATTTGTTTCAAAACGGGATGCTAAAATAGTGATCCAATATGCTAAGCTAACTATTTGCTCATAGTTCATGCATTTAATTATTTGAATACTTTCTTAACGATAATACCTTCTTTGAATACCTTCTTCTAAAGGTATAAAATTATAATGAACCTAGGAAAAGTATTACCGAGGAAAATTATTTAAATCCCCATGAAAATATTGTGTTTCACATGGGTTTGTGTGTGTGTGTGTGTGTGTGTGTTTTTTTGTGGTTGGTGCAAAAGAGAGCAATAAATTTGAGATTCAATTTTCTTGCAGAAGCTTTTACGAAACTGATAACATTATTTTGATATAAAATATAATATTGTAATATAAATTTTGACTTGCTTTAAATTTAATCATAGAGGTGTAACATAACCACTAGACAAAAGTCATCACCACTGTTTAGAATCTATTACTGCTTATTAAAATACCCCCACACTAGCTCCTGGTGATACCGCCAGTTTTCTGCAAACTTGAATAATTGGAATCGCCTCTTTTTTTCATCAAATACTTCACCTTTGTTCCAACAACAGAAAATTTAATAATCGCGTCTTGTGCTTGACCACAACCTGCATTCCTCTATCGATGATACAGGTGGTCATTTTTGCGACAGGTAGACATCAACACCCACTTATGGAGCTCGAATGCGACGCAGAAAATTACTTTCGGCCATTAGTCACGGGAATGAGTGCTCATGAATCTGGAAATGAGGCATGAATCATCTGCCTCTCGACAAAATATTAATTGGAAAATTAGCGCCCTTTGTGCAGGGAAAATATTTGCGTGCGGAATCCCCATCTCCGCTTATTAATGGCTTTTGGGGATAATTAATTCTCGCGTCTTAAAGAGAAGATTTGTCTGCTTCACGCACTTCGAGAGAGTGAAAGATTTCGGTTGTTGTTTCTGTGGCAGAACGGAATGTGATTGATCTCGAAATGGATGGAAAAATTAAATGCAGTCTGAAAATGGGAAAAACACACACATTTTACTGCTATTCTCTCATACGATTTATCTCTTTCTTATTTATCTCAAGGCTTATCTCTTTGTTTCATGGCTTATCTTATAAATAATGAACTGGAAAAATACGAAAACGCTTACTGGATAATATTTTGAAAGATATGCGTTAAAACGATTTATTATATGAATGACGTTTCATAAAATAAAAGATTTATTCAATTATTATTTTTAAATACATTGCCAATTATAATACAAAATGCTATACATACAACAAAATTATTTGAAAATGTGATACATTTTGAGAAGTAGGAAAATGTGTTGTAATTTTTAATGAAATTGTATCAAACTACATTTTTCTGTAAACAAGTTATATCTAATTATGAATGAAGTGATTTCATTCACCATTATCAAATGATGAATGAAATGAACCTAAATCTAAGAAAAATGTTGAGATGCAAAAAAGTTATGGGTAAAAGTATGCGCATTTATGCATTTCTTCCATAAATCCACAACATAATTTTTCTGAAAACACAGCCATAAATGAAAAAGTATTTCACCAACAATAAAACTTTTGGTTCATTTCATTGCCCATATCATTTACAACATGTTAGCGGTGGAGTATTTATATGAAAATTGAAGTTTTGAGAAAACTGAAGACCAATTTTAGCTGAAAATTATGTGATCCTGCATGCGATGGCAGGCCTTCCTTTTCCTGGAAAAGATAAACTGTTTTGAAAATAGGAAAGTCTGAACTACAAGAAATAACTCCTCAATGTGTTCGATAACCAGTGCTTTTAACGTAGTCGGATACCTTAAATAACCTCTCTGTTACAAGCAATTTATTAAGAGGGATTTTCCATCTCTTGTCGTATAAATGTTGTCAAACGCCTGTGTAGCTCTAAATGAATTTATAAAGCAGTCAGATCTCCACAAATATGGGTTGTTTTAACAATGAAACCCATAAACTGTTTATTACCCTCCAATATGTTTTAACCACAGAATACAAAACTTTTCCTCCCTGATGACTCCCGTGGGTTGGATCAACCACATTCTGAATCCTCAGAAACATGTTGCTGTGAATTTGTGTTCCGTTAAACATGAAGAGAATACAAATTCGCAGAAACTCATTTTTTTTTAAAAAAATAATACAACGGTAGTGAATTCTTTTCCAATCTACCTTTCTGCCTTTCTATTTTCTATTACATGTTGGATGGCAACATTATCTAGAAGTGAATGAATCCCTTAGAAGAGAATTGGGAGGACAAGGAGATCCTGAATCTAATAAGGGATCTCCTGACCCTCCCAATTCTCTTCTAAAAGGTTCATTCACTTCTAGACAAAATGAAACGATGCATGCTACCCTATTTAAATTCTTATTGAATTCAGGATTTCCTGATTCAGAAAATCCCTTAGATGAAAATCGAGTGAATCAATCCCTTAGAAGAGAATTGAGAGGGTCAGGGGATCCTGAATATAATCATTTTAATTTCAAATTTTAAAAAAATATTGTTCAAAATTCTATGAAAAACGTAACTGATTATAAAAACTTTATAACTCTATCATTATATGTTTCCGGTATGCATAAATTTGTCGTAACGAACAGTGTTCCCTATTTAATCATTTGAAATATGGTAGCTTTTGTTAGCACAATGAATCTATTTAGAAAAAAGATTTCAGTTCTGAAGCACTTTTCTTTGTCAATCTTTGACAATAATTTATTTTATATTTTAAATAAATATTCATACGAACATAAAATATTCAGTTTTAGGATACCTAATTTTAATTTTCCTTGGCAATAAAAACATGAAGTACTTCTTACACAAAAATGCATTTCATATATATTATGATTCAAGAAAAAACAATAACAAAGAAATAATCCTTTTTGTATTTGATGAATAAACAAGAACACACAAATATATTCGAATACAAGGGAAAGCATAAAACTATTGAAAAGAATAAAAATTTAATTTCCTGTCTTTTGATTTCCATCACTGGGTTACCGAGTTTTGCTTTCCTGCAATATTCGACCTGCATTTTGAGCCAAGACGCGAAGTGGGCAGTCTGCTCTGCAGATTTTTCAATATTTGCTTCTGAAGTAGAAAACCAGATGCAATTTCCTAAAGGGAGCAATTGATCTTTATAAATTTTTAGATTAAACATCAATAGCAGAGATATTTGGAAGAGGAGAGTAATATATCCGTAGAACTACTTTTTTGTAAATAGAGTAATATTACTATTTTTCTTGTAAAAATGCCGGCGTCCTGGCCCAGGGGTAGCGCGTCTTCCTGATGATCTAGACGTCCTGGTTCGGGCATGATCGTTCTTCTTCTGTGTTCTATCTGTGAGAAGTGTGAAAGTGCTCCCCTGTAAAAAGGGATTGTGTAAGGGAATGAGACATAGGAATTAGCTAAGTAGTGTTCTTGGCCCTAGCTGACGCTACTGAACAAACAAGAGACGCTCAATTTCGGCTTAAATCACCTACAGTATCGGTCAGCGGGCTTTTAAAGTGCCTTAAGTCACAACTACAACATAATTATAGTATTACCTTAAAATGTATGCGGAATATGAAATCGAATTTTCGTTTTAAAGGAGAATAATATATATATATATATTTGTTAAATACAAGTTTTTCTTTGTAACACATGTAAATTAGTGTTGTTGGCGCTACTGAACAAGCAAGAGACGCACAATTTAAACTTAAATGCCATAAATAACAACAAGAGCAACAATATTTCTTTTTAAATTCTGCTCTTATCACTGCTCTTTTTATTAAATAACGATATACATTACTTACTACTAAAAAAACAAGAGACGCTCTTAGGTTAATTTAGGTATTGGGTGGTTGCTTTGGTACATCTCTAGTTATTTAATCATTATTCATTTACATCCGGAAATAACAGACACCAAACAAGAAAATGTTGCTTAGCCCTTCGCTATCGATTACAAAAAAATAATGGGTCTAAGTTAGAACTAGATTTCATACAGGCTGAATAACTGGGTTTTATAGTTTGCTTTACTGAAAGCAAACAATGTTGACTATGTTAGCAAATAAGGAAATAAAAATTTCGTATCGTCCTTTAAAGAAAGCATTTTTATCCAGTCTTCTTGATAGGAAAAAATGAGCATTCTTTACAAACTATGTGAGTAAATATTTATTTTAATGCATCAAATGGATTGTATTTTTTCTACTCTAACATCTTTTTAAATTATATGTAATTTCAATGACGTACCATAATATTTTATGATTTTTATCATGATCACAACTTATGGGTGAAATAAACTTGATAATAAGTGATAATAATGATAAATAAGTGTGATATCTACCAATCCATTTACAGCGATGTATGCCACATTTTCAAGAAAGCTTTATAAACCCTTTATTATATACTTGCTTTGTCCATTCATACAAGCTGAATGATACTAATTCTTCACAAATTCATTAACCCTGACAGTCGCTTATGAGTTTGAGAGTTATTACTCGCAATAATATTCTGTTGGCCATTAGCGATGCCACTCGTATTCGTATATCTACTAACGAGAGACGGGACTTAATTAGCGCTGCATGAAATGAAGACGTTTGAAGATTTGTAATTACAGAAAGGGATGAACTGTTGATTATAACAGTGCCGTTTCATTTTAATAATTTTGGAGTCAAATGGTTTGTAACTAATTAAATACCAAATTAGCTTTGTCTGAGAACAATTAGAAAGCTCATTTAAAGTATCCGACTATGTTCAAAGAAAAAATGTTGAAAAACTGGATTTTTCAAAAATTATTTATAACTTCAGTTTTTATATGTATTGTCAATTACAATGCCGAATACTATAAATGCAATAAAATTATTTGAAAACATAATATATGAAGAGAAATAAGAAAATGTGAAGTAAATTTTAATGAAATTGAACCAAAACAGTTAACACTACACAAAATGGTAATGCAGCAATCCTATTTTTCTTTCTACACAAAGTTATTGGATACAATGATGAATGAAATGAATAGAATCTAATAAATCTTCATATACAAAGACGTCATGGGGAAAAACATTCTTATATATACATTTTTTCCATAAATTTACAGCTTAATTTTTCTAAAAACACCCGTGAATGCAAAAAGTATTTCGTCAACGATAAAACTTCTCGTTCCTTTCATTGTCCATATTATTTAAATCGCACACTGATATTTTTATGCAAATACCTGTATTAGCTTTTGAGATATCATATTAGCGGTGATGAATTTGTATGAAAATTAAAGTTTTGAGTAAATTGAAGTTAGAGAGAGAGTTCAGCGGATAAATATGTGTCCCTGTATGATAGTTAAGGTTATCCTTTCCTAGAAAAAATTAACTGCTTTGAAAAGAGGAAAGTCTGAAGCACAATAAATAACAATAATTTTAAAAATTCGCCAATGTCGTCGGTAACTAGTGTTTTTAATATAATCAGATACCTTAATATTCAAACTCAAAAATTTTTGATTTAAAATTTAGCTCAATGTATGACAGTGATAGCCGTTTGTTGCTTAGAAGGAGGTCAAGTGAAGGCCTGCTAGTAACCTGTCTGCGGCCTAGACACACAGGGCTTACTCCTGGAGTTATGGTTTGGGGAGCAATTTCGTATGACAACAGGAGCACTCTCGTGGTTATCCCACGCACTCCGACTGCAAATTTGTACGTCAGTCTAGCGATACAACCTGTTGTGCTGCCATTCATGAACAGCATTCAAGGGGGTGTTTTCCAACAGGATAACGCTCGCCCTCATACCGATGTTGTAACCCAACATGCTCTACAGAGTGTCGACATGTTGCCTTGGCCTGCTAGATCACCAGATCTTTCTCCAACCGAGCACGTATGGGACATCATTGGACGACAACTCCAGCGTCATCCACAACCAGCATTAACCGTCCCTGCATTGACCACCCAAGTGCAACAGGCATGGAACTCCACCCCACAAACTGATATCCGACACCTGTACGACACAATGCATGCACGTTTGCATGCTTGCATTCAAAATTCTGGCGGTTACACCGGTTACTAATGTACCAACATTTCACATTTGAAATGGCTCTACCTGTGATCTTGAAACTTTAATCAATTAAATATGTTACCTAGACAAATGTATTCCTAAAATTTCATTACTGTACAATAATTTTTTCTTGGTGTTGGGATTTTTTTTCCATCAATGTAGATAGCTCAATCTTTTAAAAACTTCAGTTAGCGAAAGTGGCGTATTAACTTCGGTTTAGAGCAGCATCTTCACTTTTATAACGCTTTCATAAAATTTTGAAAATATTTAAAATGTCCTATTTAATGTGCACTTGCATGCTTGAAACTTCTAGAATCGTTCAAAATTTCAAATAATTTGTTTTTTACTTCAAAATGTTTTTTGATCCCTTAGCTTTCAAGCGATACCAAGATATTGTTAATATTTTGGATATTTCTCGTATTGAAAGGATTTCTCTTGAGGTGCTTTTCCTGAAAAGTCTGGTTTCGGTTTTTTTAAACTGATTTTTACGAAGAATGATATTTTTGCACTACGTTGTTTCATTCAAACTATTGTAACTCAACAAGAAATGAACCAAATACAATTATTTATACATCAAACTAAAATGTATGAAGCAGTGGATGTTTTGTGTCGTAATCAAAATTATACGGACAGAAATAATTTTTAATTTCTATTTAAAAGTGGAAATAACAGAAAAATCTTTTTTTTCTATTCATCGTTGACCAAAAAATGGTTTAAAAAACTATATTTTTATAATTTGATGGTGCAGACAACATGAAGACTCATATTAGACATAATTTCCAGTTAGAATTGTGTGTCGGTACAAATTAGAATTCAAGATATCATGTTTCAAAAATTATGCTAATTAGCTCATTAAGTATTAATTAAGTAATTAATAATTCATGAAACACTTTTTTTTCTCACTGATATGAGTTTAAACATATACGAATGACCTTCTGTGAAAAAACTAGATTTAAAAAAATCTTTTATTTTGCACGTACACGTTAAATTTATTTAGGAAACTTCATTGCTCCTAATGCAAGTAATATACACTCTAAACTTTTTTATCAAGAGAAGTAAATCATATTAACTAATATTCAAGAAGAATAAGAAGAATCGCATTCTTCTACATGCTTTTGTCATATTTATAATTGCTCTGAAATTAACAAATGTTTACCATTTCGAGCCAAAAAAAGCCCGAATGGCGAGTTGCTTGGCGACAAATGAGAACTCGTAATCATCTCTCATTCAATTATACCTCATAAGGACTTTTCAAAAGAATTCTGGGTCTTTGCTCTTCATTCATTTTCTCTGCCAAGTTCAAATATGCAAATGAGTCATGTAAAAACAAACTAATGGGAATGTAAATTAAATAATGCAATATTTAATTTACATTTAAAAATATTTAATTTACATAAAAAATGTAAATTAAATAATGCAATTTAGCATGAAAGACTCGGTTGACGGAGGACACGGCTTTTAAAGATGTTTGGGATTTTTTTTTTTTTTTTTTTTTTTTTTTTGCTTTTAGATGCTTTTGAAAAATTTTCTAATAGAATGTTTCATAAAAAAAGAAAAACGAATATGATGCATTAATGCTTTCATACATTATAGAAAGGAAATTTAATTTGAAAAGTATTTCAAATGTTGAAGGAATATGTTCAAAAGAATTTATGAACTTGCATTTAGCAATTTTAAATTCACTGAAATTATCTGGAGAAAATTTTCATGACAATCAATTACTTTTCTACTGTTGTTTCTTATGGCACTTGATATTGGACAAGCCCGCTGTGACGTAGACAGTGATTTGAGGCAATAGGATGAGTCCCTTGATTTTTTTCAGTGGCGCCATTTAGGGTCAAGAGTACGACTTTGCCCTTCACGTGTCACAATCCTTCTTACGGGGTGGACTTTCATTCATGCATTTTCCTTCACTCAACCACAGATAATCATTTAGGCCTGAATCAGAAAATGATCTCCACTGAACCAGTACCCACAGTAGTATTAATCTCGACATGGAGGACTTTGTGACCACGATGTGCGTCAGTCACCACTACACATGGGTAATCTTCGGCTGGAAGGTTCGAACTTGCAATTTAGCGGACACGATTCCAACTCCCTACCAGCCAGGTTATCCCGACATGTGTAACAGTGATTCTGATTTATAAGTTCGGGGGTACACTGTTCTAGAGAGTCAAAGATAGTTTGCAGGATGTTTCCAATATTGTAATAGTTTAGAGTAAATATATTTGAAACAAATAAACTATTATAAAAAATTTGCCTTGTTTTATTCTTCAACAATATACTCAGAAACTCTTAAAGAATAATTTGCCATAGTTATTGTAAAACACAAAACACCGTGTGAACTAAAATTAGAGTTTGATATTGAATATTGAGTTTCGTGATGTAATCTTATTCTAATACACGGAATACTTTTTTTTATAAAAAATTCATTTAAAAAAAAAAACAGTAAGAAAAATATTACAAGACTGGATTGGACTTCGGTTAATGATTTTTATATATTGAAATGCGACATTCAACTATTCTAACACTCTTTCAAGAATACATTTCATTAGAATAATGTTCATTAACCCTTTTTCAGAATAATTTACATGTATTGCAAATTAAAATTTGTATTTAATTTAAAAAAATATTATTCTCAATAAATACCATAATTTTATACTCCGTATACATTTTAAGACATTTATATAATTATGTTATGGTTGTGACTTATGGAGCTTTGCAAGCCCACTGTCAATTATTTGACAGCGATTTCAGCCAAAATAAGAGTCACTTCTTTTTGTAGTAGCGCCAACTAGAGCCAAGTACGATTTAGTTACTTTAGGTGTCAAATTCGCTTGCACAAACACTTTTCACAGAGGGGGCGCATTCACTCAAATCACAAATAGAACAGAGGAAGAACAACCTTGTCCCAACCAGGACACGAAACTGGGACTTCCATATTTCGGGGAAGACACTCAACCCCTATACCAGGAAACCGGCATACTATAGTTCCAACTAATCAGATTTTATTTAATATATTTTTGAATAATTTACTTTTGTTTGTTTAGTTAAATTATTTTAACGCCCAGATTTCAAGCAACATTAAGGCTATTTTTGAACGGACCTCGTCATTTTCAACCACTGTCAAATGAAGTGGACGACACCTGAGCTGGCACCTCCCTCTCCAAGAATAATCATCGAGTTCCATTAATTATCGTGTACACGAAAAATTGAAAAAAAAAAAGAAATCTTTCCAGAAACCATGCTTCCAGATTTAAATCTGTGTATTAATAATAATTTTACATATGTAATATATAGATTTTTTTAGAAGCAATAATGTAATATATTTATAATATATTATAGAATATGTTTTCTTCGTTCTCTCTCTCTGTATATATATATATATATATATATATATATATATATATTTTCTAAAATTTCATATAAATATAATATATATTTTTTTTTCTTTCTCTATTCCTACATATGATATATATATATACATATATTTATTTAAATATATATAATGTAATAAGTATTAAAGTATTATTTTTCTTCATTCTCTGCTTCTTCATTTTGCTTGCACAACAATCGGAAATTCCAGCGGTTTCACTATAGAAAACCGAGACTTTCCAGCCTTGATTCCGGCTGATTCGCCTGCAGCTGTTACTTTTCATCTACGGAAGGAGCAGCTCGTTTAAGAATGATAAAAAAAAGAAAAGAAGAATTCAAACTCATCCTCTCACATCGAAAGAAAAACAAGACTTTCCATCAAATCCTGTCTCCCGAAGCTCCTTCGATGAAGGAGAATGGCTCCGAGCTGTTTACTTGAAAGTGAGAAATAGGAGGAATTTTCTTCCTCCTACCTGATCCGTGAAAACTATGCAGCGAAGAAAAAAGAAGAATGTAACTTTTCAAGGTAGCATTCTCTTTCTGTTCCGGTTGAGAATGGAATCGATAGGTAGCAGCATTTCGGACTACGTAAGGTGAAATTCAGAGAGTGGGAGATGAATGACAAATGAATGTATAGGTGAAGTAAGGTATATTTTATATGCTTACTAGCTGGTATCCGGCTCGTTGCAGCCGAGGAAGAAATGATTTTTGTAAATATCGTTTTGAAATTGATATAGTTAGCTTGTATATGTAAGAATGATATTTATTTTCTTGTCGGTAATAAATAAATTCATTGAAATGGAAAGATACATAAGGGAAAAGCATAAACGATATTTATTCATAAGCATAAGTAGTAGCATAAACAGTATACTTTTGGTGCAAATAACTTCAGAATCGACTTCCTACTTGGACATTAGAACAATAAAATTGGATTTTAGAGCAATAAAATTGGTTTTCAGCTTGGTGTTTGTAATTTAAAACGATAATTAAATGAAAATATATAATCCATATTCGCATTTGTATGTCCCCACTAAAGAAAGATAGCATTTGACTGCTTGTGTTTTTTATGTATAAGAGAATCATAAAAGAATAAAGTATAATCTTAGGTAGTCTCCGAAAGTGCATGCAATTTGTTAGATATGTTTCCAAAACGTAGATATAATCAACAGACCACATTTTTTACGAAACATTTTTATTAACGAGCTGAAAACAGGTGCGTTGCTGCCGCAGAAGAAACAATCTTGGAAATATCATTTTGAATTTGAAAAAGTTATCTTGTTTAATTAAGAATGATAGTTATTTTCTTGTAGGCAGTGGATGCATTCATTGAAATTGAAGGACATATAAAGGAGAAGCATAAATAGTATTTTTTCTATTTTCATTATTTTGTTCTTCAAATAACTATTCATTTTTATGTATTAGATTTGTGCATTCTTTTAGAATTGTAAAACTTGGTGTTATTTCAGAAAGGAAATGAAAGAAACTATTTATTGTATCACGTGATTCGTTTCCTATTCGTTCAGTATTCTCAAGTTCAATGTTGAAAATTGGGATTTAAATATTTTCTTTTGAAATTGATTAAACATAGAAAATATATTTAAACCATAAAGACTTTAGTATAGTTGAAAAGATAGTTTTTTTTTTAATTAAAATAGTGCAAAATTATTTTTAAATAATATTTTTGGAAGTTATTCCAAAAAAAAGCTAAATTTTTATTAAATGTTTCGTTAAAATTTCAAACCTATAGGATGGTTTATCCTCAAACTTTCTCGCACACTCTCTAACAAAGCTATAACTTCAGAGAAAGACTTAGACTACATTTACGTACAATAAATACGAATATTAAAGTCTGATTTAAATTTAGCATCTTCTCTGAATCTGGTGTGTCTCCTTGGTGAGTTATTTGGTTAATAATCTGTGGTTAATAGATGCCGTAAATAGATCCAAAAATAATTTTTATACTTCAGATAATGGTTTTATGCCTATAACCATCCCGTAACTGCAAGTAATAAGTAGTGGAAGTTTCATCGCAATCGGATGACCGATATGGCAGCGTATAAGAAACATGCAAACAAACATTCATTTTTATTTATATAGATAAGACTGTGAATAAACAATAATACAAAGAGAAATCTATTCTTAGACCTTTTAGATCATTACGTTGTTGAGATCATTGTTTTTTCAGCTATAAACTGAAATTATGAGTATTGTATTAAAAATATTTAGCAGTAATTTCGTAATAAATTCACTTATAATATATTAAATTCCTTAAATATATTTTTTTTTCTTAAATGTGTAATAACCAGGCGTGTCCTCTAGCTGCACCAACCGAAACTCTAGCAGTCAATTTCCAGCCGTCAACAATGTAGTATGTTGTTATTTTCACTGCCTTTTTTATCGTGTTATTGTTTTGTGTGATTAATATGAAATTGTAACAAAGTGTTTGTCTTTGGGCTTTCAGATAAAATATATAATTCTTGGAGATACCTGGAGTTTTGTTTATTTGTTAAGTCTATGCAGTTTCATAAAATTAATTTCAAGAAAATACTTAACAAAATTTGCCAAAATGGTATTATATTTTGATAAGATGGGTACTTGTCGAATTATTCAATCATTGGTCGCACTCGCCTTGCCAGCAAACATCCTTTGTTTGGTGAGCGTGCACCGATGTAATCATACTGCAGTATTAATTTTACAGTTTTACGTGTTTTAATTCAGTATTTTCAGTTTCATTCTCATCATATGAGGGTGCTTAATTCTTTAACATCGGAGATACACGAATGTGTGTTAGAACATCCTCAGAGAAATATTTTTGAATTTTTAGGAGCCATCAATTTTATCCATTTTATGTTGCTGTGACTTATGGCACTCTACAAGCCCGCTGATAGATACTTCTTCTTGCATACAGCCGACCATCCCGCCACCCCTGAATGTAGCAGTATCGATAGGATTTCCTGGGGTCGACAGCTGAATAAGTATTATCCAACCTTACATTAAATGAAAAATCAAACTAACATTCCTTTTGGGGTAGTAAATATCTTTCTCCCCACCTGCATACTTTCAAACAATAGGAATGAAACTGTCCAACTTTGACATCATGTTCTTCAGGCTTTTGAGATGATCTGGCACCATCAGTATTGTACTTAAATCATCATTGACAATCTTCAGGTCCTTCCTTCACTCTGAGATCTTCATACATTCCATTCAATAGTGGTAAACCGTACCGCTGTCAGACAATGTCCACAATTTAAGCCAAAATGATGGACTCTTGTTTTTTCAGTAGCACCAAATAGGGCCAAGAGTATCACTTACCTACTTCATGCTTCGCATTAACTTGCACAACCCCTTTTTAAAGGGGGGCGCATTCACCCCATCCACAGATTGAACATAGAAGAACAACCATGCTCGAACCGGGAAGCCGAGATCACGGGAAGACACGCTACCCCAGTGCCATGACGCCGGCATCCATTTTATATGAATACCTAAAGGATTTTAAATATTTTCTAAGGATCTTTTCGGTGATTGGAGTCCTAATTTCAAGCCTTTTGTCCTTTAAACTTATTGTGTTTTGTTTTTATAAGACTAAATCGTTGTTTGCCTCTTAACCTTGAAGATTTTTTTTTCTTTAATAGATCATTTGACAACATACACGACCCCTTGTTTTGCAGCAGCATGGCACCATTAAAATCAAAATATCCAATCCAGTTTCCATTTACTTCTTGCTTAATTATTTTCATTTCAATTAAATTTGGAAGATTAGGTGCATTTATTTTTGTATCTTTCCTTGAAAACCAGAGAAATTGTTTCAAATATTTTAAGCTCTAATGAATATAAATCTCCAAAATATGCACACAGAAAACCAAAAAACCTTAACCGAGAGCTTCGGGAAACCAAACACATAACTTTCGGTTTTTCGTTCTGCTTTCCTGCGGGAAACTGGAACAAAGTCGGATTTATTTGGCTTCTCTTCCTCTCTTTCAGAATGGCCCCTTTTGCATGCAGCCCACCGAATCAGAGAAAAACCTTTCTCTTATTGAATCATACATATTTATGTGATATGGAGACTGAATACGAAACAGTTTCATTTCTTTATGGGTGATTGACGTAGAAAACGAATGAGAATTTATTAAAAGTATTCGATTTCTTCTCGATATTTAGGCATAAATATTTTGAAAAAGTGCTGCAGGAACAAAATAAATTAAATTATATTGGTTATTATTAAACACTAGCCGCCTTTGATGACCAGCTGGTTCGCCATGAGTAATGCGTTCTAAAATTTACAATTATATCACATATTCATTAGCCTTGAAGTAATTCCGGGCATTGATTGGTCTGAAATTAATATTTTTTTTAAGATGATGGATGGAAAGTTCTAAAAGATTAAATTTAATTCTAATTCTAATTTAAAAATTCGAAAAAGGGTTCCGAGGTGCACATTCCCGACACCCAAAGTATACATGTAACAAATTTGGTAGCTGTAGATCCCACGATCTGGCCTGTAGAGCGCCAACACAAACACATTGAGCTTTATTATATATATAAATAAAAAATATGTGTTATTTTTTATTTAAAATCAATAAAAAATTTAAGAAATAGTTAAAGTTAAAAAATTCAGTTATTAGTAATTAAATAGTCGGTAACTTTATTCGGAAAAACTTTTTGTGTTTAATGCTCTAACTATTTATCGGTTATGCTTCCAAAATATTAAAAATGGTTTTTTTCGGTGATGTTGCCAAAATATGAAATAAGATTTTTTAAAGAAAGCGGAAAAGGGGAAAAAAATATTGAATAAATGATGTGGATGTTGCAAACGATTACAGAAACCTTGGCTTTGCATTTATTTTTTTATAAACTATCACATTTTATAATGGAAAAAATATTGAATTAATGATACTGATATATTATGCCATTAAGTCTAGATTTCAATGCACATCCTGTCTAAATTCAATCAGGTTTACCGTAAATAAAGAAAATTTGTTGAATTAATGATTAAGATATAGCAAACGTTTATAAAAACCTTTGCTTTGCATTTATTTTTTTAGGACATATCGCATTTTATGTTTCTTTTATTTTATCCAATCACGTGCAAAAAATTGCATTTCTTTAGACTTGATTTACGATGATAGTTGTTTTATTATTTGAACTTCCTTCATTGTTTTCTTTTATTTTATCCGGTCACGTGCTAAAAAAACATGGTTAAAATATTTCTTTAAAAATTCGTTAAAAATAGAAGCTTAAGTTATACATTAAAACACTGATATCATTAGAAAGCTAATTTTTTAATCTTTAAATTGATGCAAAAATCATGTTTGTGCGATCATATTTTTGGAAGTTATAACGGAAAAACGTCGACATTTCACTTAAATTTTAATTAATTCAAATTCGAATTAAAAATTCGAAAAAAGGGCTCCAAGGTGCATATTCCCGACCTCCAAGATATACATGTACCAAATTTGGTAGCTGTAGGTCCAACTGTCTGACCTGTAGAGTGCCAACACACGCACACACACACACACACGCATGCACACGCGCACACACATTGTGCTTTATTATAAGTATAGATGTGTATTTACATCTGAAACTTTATTACCTAGGAATACATTCATATTAATACAGGAAGACATACTGTTACTGGATTGAAATTTATTAGGTAAAAAAAGTAAAGTTTTTAAAAAGCATGACCTAGATATAAAGTATCAAAAGGTGTAATAAAGTATCTAAAGGTATTTTATATCCTAGTATCTAAGGTATAAAGGTAAACATGACCTAGATATAAACTATAAGGTAAAGTATCTAAAGGCCTAAAGAATCTAAAGGTTGTGATGTATAGCTATTGCATAAGTATCATAATTTTAAGCATAATTAATATTTTAAAATAACTCCCAAATTATACATAAAGAGTTTCATTTGGATCAGGTGATCATCTATTGCTACGAGTTCTGACTTTCTTCATATTTGATAAAAATATGCAACTTAGTGTAATGTAAATTATATTTGATCTTGTGGTGATATCTTAATAAGACAGATAACACCTACGGGAGATAAGCATGCTTTTGTCCTGTGATTATGTTATCGGCCTTATAATCCAAAGGTCCCAAGTTCTATTCCGAAAGCACATCGCACTTCCCACAATTGTGACCTCGGACGTGATGAACCTTCAACCTTCAAGCAACTGATGTGTGGCGCCATCTACCCACAACCAAAAGTCGTCAGACTCACTTGACGCAGCAACACAAAGTCGTCAGACTCACTTGACGCAACAATTCACGAACGCCCGCCATAACGCTTGGCGTAACTAAAAACAGTTCTTCGTCCGCCAAACAAAAATTGGGTACGGCGCAGTAGACACAGCAGCAACCTCTCACTCAACAAACCAATTCATCACCACTCAACAACTACTCATATCGTTCGTCTAACTCACTGGTGGGTGAGTCTGTGGTGATATCTTAATAAGACAGATAACATCTACGGGAGGTGAGCATGCTTTTGTCCTGTGGTTATGTTATCGGCCTTATAATCCAAAGGTCCCAGGTTCTATACTGAGCACTTCGCAATTCCCACAATCTAATAGCGGTAAAAAACTATTAAATAAACGAAGGTGAAGAATTTCTGTACTGCTATAATGTGAAAATTAGAATATACTATAAAACAACTTTTAAATCAAAAAAAACTATCAAAGAAATATTTGGGAAGAACAATTAAACTGTGTCCTCATTAAGAGAAGCTATACCATAACGCGCAATAAATTTCAAAGACGAGGCATCGGTCATTTTACCTTCGCAACACGGGCGTGAAATGGCGCCTTTCTGTGCAAAAGGCTTTGTTGCAAACTGTAATATCAGTTTAATTACATTCGCTTCGTCTTGAAGATCACAAAGGGTCGCGGGCAGCTGATTTCCAGTGAACGAAGTTTCCGAATAACTGCGAAATCTCATATTTCGTAGAGACGTTAAATTAGCACAGCAGTGAGGAAATGCAGAATGAATGACTTGTTAAAAGAGCCATTTAACACTTGCACGGTGTTGTGACTCAATTCTGTGGCCATAGAGCTATTTGAATCAGTGTTATTAACAAAATCATTATTCTGTTTGTAATCTGAGTTAAATAACACATTTTTTCATATCCTGCTATTCGTTCTCTCTCTCCCTACAAGTATTATCTTGTTCAACTTTTAATCGTTTGTAAAATACATTTTTATGCATCAACTCAAGTTTAAATACATGTTTTTAATTTCTAGAAGAAGATACTTGGTTTTGATAGTTTTTGTCACATATTAATTAAGGTATTTTATTACGTTCGAAGGAAAAAATTTTAAAAATTGGTGTTTTTTTAGAAACTGTTTACGTTTTTATATGTATTGGCAATAATAAACCCTATAAATACAAAGACAATTATTTGAAAATATAATATATTTTGAGAAATAGAAAAATTTGTAATAAATTTTAATGAAATTGAACTAAAACGGTTAACACTCTACACAAAATTGTATTTCAGCAATCCTATTTTTCTTTGTGCACTAGTTATAGAATATAATGATGATTAAAGTGAACCAAACTCTAATAAAATATTTGAGATGCAAAGATATTATGGGCAAAAATATGGGCTTATATACATTTTTTCCGTAAATTCACATCTTAATTGTTCTGAAAGCCCCTATAAATAAAAAAAGTGTTTCACCAAGAATCAAACATTTGCTTTATTTCATTGCCCGTGTTTTTTAAAACATACACTGAAATTTTTACGTAAATTCGTCTTTTAATTTTTGAGATATCCTATTAACGGTGGTGAGTTTTTATGAAAATTAAAGTTTTGAGAAAACTGAAGTTAAAAACAAATTTTAGCTTAAAAATAGGTGACCCTGAATGATAAATTAGGCCTTCCTTTCCTTAGAAAAGAGGAACTGTTTAGGAAAGAGAAATTTTTGAACTACAAGAAATAATAAATGTTTTTAAAAAATCCCAATGTGGTCGATAACCAGTTTTTAAAGTAGTCGGATACCTTAATTAATTAAAGGTTTCCAGTAATTTATATTTCGCAGCCAAATTTTCCAAATGGTCGCCAATTTCTGAGATGGAGAGTTAAATTGTTATTTCTTAAGTCCAAAATGGATGTCACCAAATTGTAAACTTCTTTAAGTCTAGAAATATCATCATTTGGATTATATATGTTTATCATTTGATTTTAAACTAAAGAAAGAAATACACTTGAAAAATCTAGTATGCAATATTTGCTCTAAAACTGTATATTTCTATTGGATAATACTTTCAACAAAATTTGATCGATAAGTATATCCGAGCTTGAATATACATCTGAAACCGAAAACACAATGGATGAAATTATGAAAATGTTTTTTTCTTAAGAATATCTAATTTATTGCCTGTTGTTTAGTATTCGAAGAAGAATTCAAAATTGCTAAACTTACAATATGCAGTCAAGCATCAGAATTATAGATTTGTATACATTATTTTGGGCCCTCTAAATCAAAAGAAAGAGATGGTAATCCATATTCAGATCTGTTTTCCTTATGAAGAGCCTTTCCTTATGATTTTTATTTCACTAATCTAGTTGTGCATAATTTATCTTGAATTTCTTTATTGTTAGTCAAGTTACTAAAATTTACAAAGTCAAATTACAAAGAATGTTCATTGGCAGTTCCTATTTGACTTTGATCACTTATTTTACGCCAACATTCTTTATGCTTGGCATCATTTTAATGATTATAAAGCTATTTCTTAGGATCTTTTGTATGATAGAATTTTATAACATTAATATGACTTAGTAGTATTTGTTTACATAAGATAATGCAGATTTTTATGCTGTTGTGCTAAGTATGGAAGAATGCTACTTGAAAAAAAAATATTGAAGAGAAAAAAATATTTTGACACAATTTTTTAACATTATCTATATTAATATTATAAATGTAAAAGTTTGGATGGATGGATGTTACTCAATCACGCCAGAACGACTGAATGGAATGGGATAACATTTAGCACAGAGATATTTTATAATCAGGGATAGAAAATAGGTTACTTTTTATTCCGGTTCATTGAGTAGTTCAGTTTTTATTCATTGAAAACTAACTTTCGCGCCAAAAGGCTGAGGCTGAATCCTTCCAAAGATATATTTTATAACATTAATATGACTTAGTAGTATTTGTTTACATAAAATAATGCAGATTTTTATGCTGTTGTACAAAGTATGGAAGAATGCTACTTGAAAAAAAAATATTGAAGAGAAAAAAATATTTTGACACAATTTTTTAACATTATCTATATTAATATTATAAATGTAAAAGTTTGGATGGATGGATGTTACTCAATCACGCCAGAACGACTGAATGGAATTGGATAACATTTAGCACAGAGATATTTTATAATCAGGGATAGAAAATAGGCTACTTTTTACTCCGGTTCATTGAGTAGTTCAGTTTTTATTCATTGAAAACTAACTTTCGCGCCAAAAGGCTGAGGCTAAATCCTTCCAAAGATAAGTAAGGCTCCAGATTTTTTTCCAACAGCAATGAAGATAGGGTTAGCAGAATTTCGACCGATTATTTCAAACGATTCTATTTATTTTCGTTGTGTTTTATGTATTAAAAATAAAACGCTTTTTAATGAATCTATCTTGCGGATTCATTCTGAAGTACGTCTAAATTCAAAGAAAACAAAATAAACGCAATAAAAATTTCTGATCTGCGTTCCATTACTCCAACTAGCTTTGAGAATTCAGACATGTGCGTTACGCCAACTGGCGTTGAAAGTTCACGAGTGATTGTTGACAACTGCGTTTTCATTTAAAATAAAAATTTAAAAATTATTTTTATAATACTGTTGTAACTATCTCCATCTCAATCAATAAATAAAATGCATTTGACTGGACTTGATTTGATGTTTTTTTTTCGGGTACACAATGCAAATAAATTGTTTTTACGTTAGCTGTAAGTTTCTGTTATTAAATTGTATTCATGTTATAGACATTTTTCGTATATGCCTATACTTTTAAATGTATCATTTTGGGGTTAGGTTTATTTTTTTATCTGTCTGTATTTGATAGTTTTTCGTACATTACATCAACATTTTAACGCGAACAGGGTCATGAGTAATAGCTAGTTATATATAAAAATTAAATAGTTCTGTCCATCAATAATTTCAACTAAATTTCACATTTCGAATGAATGCTTTAGTTTAGTTATATTAATATCTCGTTTTAAAGTAACTCGAGGGCTATTTTGGGACGAACCTCGTCATTTTGGACCACCGTCAGATGACGAGGAAGATACCTGACTTGGCACCCCCTCTCCACACCACACCAGCGGAAGGACGTTTGGCCTGACATAGACCCCTCACACGACGGTTCTTCGGTGGAATTGAGTCTCAACCTGAAACCCTCCGGTTCCGAAGCCGAGACCTTACCACCAGGCACCCCTCGAATGAATGCATTTAGATAGATAATACAGAGTTGGAATGACATCTAGTAGATAAATAATCTGTTATGTTCTTTATCGGATACTACTATCTTCTATTACTTTTATTCGTGGGGAAATCTTATTGGACGCATCAATATCTAATTAAGGTATCCGACTATGTTAAAAACGCTACTTATCGACTACATTGGCGAATTTTTTAAAAATAGTTATTTCTCGTAATTCAGACTTTCCTTTTCCCAAAACAGTTTATTTTTTCTTGGAAAAGGAAATCCCCAACCTATCATCCAGGTTCACATATTTTTTCAGCCAAAATTTATCTTTCTCTTTAATTTTCTCAAAACCTTAATTTTCATGAAAATTCTCCACCGTTAACATGATATCTCAAAAACTAATGGAAACATTTAAATAAACATTTCAGTGTGTGTTTTAAATGATATGGGTAATGAAACGAACAAAAAGTTTTATTGTTGGAAAAATAGTTTTTCATTAATAAGTGTTTTTAGAAAATTTAAGTTGTAAATTTATAGAAAAAGTGCATATATACGCATATTTGAACCACCACTTCTTTTCATCTCCACATTTTTCTTTCATTTTGGTTCATTTCGTTCATCATTATATTCTATAACTTGTGTAGAAAGAAAAATAGGATTATTTCATTAGAATTTTGTGTAGAATGTTAACCGTTTTGGTTCAATTTCATTAAAATTTACTATATATTTTCCTACTTCTCAAAATATATCATATTTTAAAATAATTTATTTGCATTCATAGTATTTTGTCTCATAATTGAAAATATATCTTAATATCATATCTTATATCTTAAAACCATAGTTTTAAATAGTTTTTTAAAAATTCAATGTTTCAAAAATTTTTCTTCGATCGTAGTCGGATACCTTAATGATATGCGGCGTAATTCATTGAGTTAAACGAAAATAAATAAGAAAAATATTAATTAACGAAGATGTCTTCTCAATTAACTCTTTCAATCCAAACTGGCGTTCTTTAAGTTTTAATTATCGTCTGTTTATTTACTAGGGTTGTCCCTTCTCAATCAAACTTTCGAATGGAAAACTACAAAAGATTCGCATAAAGCACTCATCATAGAACAATATTTAACTTGAAGCTATATTATTAACGAATTTCGATAAATATTTTCTTTAAAAGTTTTGAACAAAGACAGGTGTTTTTGATGGCAGAAATGATTTAAATTCTTCTCCAAATGGCGATGCTTTATTCGATTTATTAGCTGAAACCAAAACCATTTAGTTTTCTGGCACTAAGGATCTCACTTTTGTTGAAAAATTATTTAATGCTAGCAGAAGTGAAAACGGGTTTTGTAGAAATATTTCATACTAGCTGGTCCCAGGCGCGTTGCTGCCGCCAAAAAACTATTAAGCGAAATCAATTAATAATTTAGGAATGTTATATCGAAATATGATGAATATCGTTATCCTATTCATTTTTATATATTTGTGTATTCTTTTAGAATTGTTAAACTTGGTGTACGTTCAGAATGGAAATGAAAAAAAAAAAAAAAAACTAATCATTGTATCTCGTGATTCGTTTCCTATTCGTTCAGAATTCTCACATTTAATTTGATAAAAATGTGGTTAAAACATCTTGTTTTAAACTTAAAAAGACCTAAAAAATATATTTATACCATAAAAGCGTTAATATAGTTAAAACGATAATTTTTGAAAATGAAGATGGTGAAAAATTGTTTGTACGACAATATTTTTAGTGGTTGCTGCAAAAAAAAAAGCTAAAATTTGATTAAAATATAAAACTCTCACTGTTGGTCTCCCCAAAACATTCTCGCATAATCTGTAGTAAAGTTGTGACCTCTGAGAATAACTTGCATGACATTTGCGTGCTATAGCTACAAAATATCAACCTTTAGCTTGAATTAAGTTTTTCTACAGAATCTATGTTCTTCTCGGCGAGTTATTTGAAGATGTATCCTTGGCAAATAGATGTGGTTGATATGCAATTTTTTTAAAAAAAATTACATAATTGCACTATTTCTATAACATCTCGTTGGTGTACACAGGAAGCTGACCCAGTTTCATTGCAATCGAATAAACGGTTCAGGAAGACTGAAGAGACATACAGACAAATATTCGTTTTTATTTATAGAGATTGGCTATACTAATTGTAAGCATATATATTAAAACCATTTATAATTAGTCTTTACTTTTTGTGTGCCGACTTCCTGGCATAGGGATAGCGCGTATTAACCGCGATCTGGACGTCCCGCTTTCGAGTCCCATTCTTTTTAGTTTTAGTTATATTAACGTCCCGTTTCAAAGCAACATTAGAGATATATATTGGGACAGACCTAGTCATTTTTGAACCCCGGTCAGATGACGAGGACGACACCCGCACTGGTTACCCCTCCCCAAACTCCCACACCGCACTAGCAGGAGGACGTTGCCCCCGCTGGATTTAACCAGCACCCGAGTCCCGTTAGGGCAGGGTTGTGGTGGTAAGTGGTGGTTCTAATGTCACTTGGTCATACCAAGCCCGAATGAGTGGAGCTCTTTCGAATGAAAGCAGAGGTTGTGAACGAGCACCGTTCAGGTGAAAGGACGACACACACGAAGCAATCCTTTTTAGGGGATGGTCGAACTCATTCATCCTTCCGCAAGTCAGAATTCAGATCCGAACCAGAGACCGACTCAGTACCCCTAGAGGTATCAATTGTTATGGGAACTTGGAGGACTTTGCATTTAGCTTGCCCTAACTGCCATTAGCCAACACGGCGGTCTTTCGCTGAGACGAGGACAGAACTCGCTACCTTTCGGTTGCGACACTGATGCTCAACCAAGCTACAACGGTTCTTTTCGTAATTCAGACCTGGATCAGAGAACGATCACCTCTTAGCCAGTATCCCCCCAAGAGAAATTACTCTCCACATGGAGGAATTTGTGACTAGGCAAGATTTATACGTGTGCCAGTCAACACAAGGTTGTTCTTCATCTATTCTATTTGTGAGATGTGTGATTGTGCCCTCTTGTAAAAAGGGATTGTGCAATCAAATCGTATGAGTAGCTAAATCATAATCTTGGCCATAGAAGGCGCTGCTGAAGAACAAAGGACGCAAAAACTTCGGCTTAAATTCGTTAATTTAGTAATAGCTGGCTTGTCTATGATAAAACAACAATAATTTCCGGAGTAAATAAAAGCAAACCGCGAGGTTAGCTGTGCCATTTCCCATTTATCGTGAAAAAGTGAAACGAGATTATTGATTATCCTGAAGAAAGCACCAGAATTAATTAAAGATTGCGATCGATAACCAATGTATAAAACAAAGGACGCATTAGCAAATGGGTAGAATATACTTAAGACTCTTTCCAGCTATTTCTTCCCTCCGAAGAGTCCATTAATATGGCGGGGTAAGGAAGGGAAGGGATGGCTCCCTGAGGGGCAATTCGCCCGCAATCTTGGTAACAGGTTGCCCGCGTGATATCGAGAATGAACTTTTATTCAGGGCTCTGTGGCAGTTTTCAATGCACTTTGAAGATCCCAGTGAAATGCGTTTATCCCGAAGGCGACGTTAAGTGAGGCTTCAGACGGTCTCTTTTATACGAATTTTCCTTTACATTCTAAATAATTAGGATATGGTTCTGTAAACGGAAAAGTAAGCGTAATAAACAAAGCAAAGTAGTGTTAAAAGAGAAATAGTGTTATGGAAGTTAAAACATCGAGAAAGTTATCTGATTTTATAAGCATCATTTGTGTCTGATAGTGATTCGATCGTTATGAAGATTAAGGTATCTGACTACGCTCGTAGAAAAACAAATTTAAAGAAAACTATTTAAAATTATAGTTTTTAGATGTATTGTCAATTATAATACAAAATACTATAAATACAAAGAAATTATTTGAAAATATAATACATTTTGAGAAATAGGAAAATGTGTAATAAATTTTAATGAAATGTAATCAAAACGGTTAACACTCGATGCAAAATTGTAATGCAGCGATCCCATTTTTCTTTGCACACAAGTTATAAAATATAGTGAGGAATGAAATGAATCAAAATCTAAGAAACATTTTGAGATGCAAAAAAGTGATGAGTAAAAGTATGCGCATATATGCATTTTTTCCATAAATTTACAAATTAATTTTTCTTAAAACACCTATAAATGACAAAGTATTTTGCCAACAATAAAACTTTTGGTTCATTTCATTGCCCATGTTATTTAAAACACATGCTGAATTTTTTATGCAAATACCTTCATTAGTTTTTGAGACATCATGTTAACGGTGGAGAATTCTTATGAAAATAAAACTTTTGAGAAAATGGAAGTGAAAGACAAATTTTAACTGAAAAAAATGTGACCCTGATAATAGGGGGATAATGATTTAAAAGTTGTTAGAAACAGATGGTGGATTCAAAGACATTGAAGAAGAGTTTTCATTTTTGAAGTTCAATTTATTCTTTCTCCGGAAGAAGGCAAGATATTTACAAGCAGATGTGACGAAAAAGAGGAAAAAGAATTTTCCCTAGCGTTATATAGCATATTTTGATAGGGAAAATACTGTTTTCAGTGCCAAGATTCGCATGGTTATTTCTGATCAATTAATTTGGCGATTATGGTGGATGGAATTGTGCCAATGTTGAGGTTTAATTCCGCCAACGACCGAACCTGCGATGTTTGGGTTTGAAGTCCAGTAACTTATCTATTCGACAAAAGCGATCGCTGATGTCCAGCGGCTGTTACTGGCTTATTAAGATTTCACCACACCACACAACAAACAAATTAAGAACGGTAATTTTTTAATTCCGGCATTAAATTTTTATGAAAACCTAAAAAGGACTTCATTATGATAATTCTTAACTGATAGCATAATGGATAAACATTTACTGAAACACTTCCAATCTCCCTCAATGAAATTAAATTACTCTCAAATAAAATATAATGCTATATTTAAAAATCCTTTTTTTTTATTCCTTAAGAAGAAAATGGTATAATTTTGCTCAGTCATTATATTAAGCAAAATTAGGAGGATTTTCAATCTCAATGTATGTGTTCATTGAAACTATTACAAGATGAAAATTATAATTTTTTATAATTTAATGAAAATAATAATTTTTATAATTTAATGTAAATAATAATTTTTATAATTTAATGAAAGTAATAATTTTTATAATTTAATGAAAATAATAATTTTTATGATTTAATGAAAATAATAATTTTTATGAATTAATGAAAATAATAATTTTTATTTAATAAAAATTCATATTATTAAAAGATGAAAATAATATTTTTTTTCAAAAAATGTTGCTTGTTATATCGTATATGCTCACCGTAAATACTGATCAAAATTCGATAAATTCATAAAGGAATAAAATCTACCCCTGGTATTAATAGGCAAGAGCTCTTAAGCGATAAAGAAACGATGCACATGTTAATAGATTAAAATGTAGTCAATATTGCAGAATGTAGGAGGATACGAAAGCAAAATAATCTATTTAATCGAGGTTTCATTCAATTAAACCGAGGCCGATAAAAGAAGAGTTTAAGAAATGTAAAATCTATACCAGCATTGTACAAAATTAATCGCGTTTACATAAACTTGCGTAAAGTAATATTTAATCGATCCACTCCGAAAATAAAAGGCATCACTTCTTGCATTTTAATTTATTAGTTGAATTTTCTTCCTTCATGCACACAAATAATTCTTCGAAGATAAATTTTTAGAAACGCCAAATTCCAATTTTAGAAGATTGTTGTTTAAAAGTGAAGGCGTTCAATTAGTAAATTACTGATAATTAACATGTGGAAGTGAGATTGGTATTGGCTGGAATAGAATCTGGGACTTTTTGATTGTAGTCGCATAACAAGACTACTAGACAAAATGGATTACCTCTTTCCAGTGACTGCAGCTGGCTCCACTAGACAAAAGGGATCCCCTCTCTCCAGTAACTGTTGTTGCAATCACCGGACAAAACGGATCACCTCTCTCGAGTGACTGTTACTGGCTCCACTAGACAAAATGGATCACCTCTCTCCAGTGATTGTTACGGGCTCCACTAGACAAAATAGATCACCTCTCTCCAGTGATTGTTACGGGTATAACTATTCAAAACGGATCACCTCTCTCTAGTGACTGCAGCTGCATCTTCTAGACAAAATGGATCGCCTCTCTCAAGTGACTGCAGCTGGCACCACTAGACAAAAGGGATCACCTCTCCGGTGACTATTGCTGGCTTATTAAGACATCACCACAAAGAGATATATTTAAACTTGAGTTATAAAGGAAGGATTATTGAACTATTAATGTGATGAATAACAGCATTTAAATTGCTAATTTTGAAATTTAATCACATTTTATAAAAATTAGAGAAAAAATCCTATGATCATAAAATCATAGCATTAAAAAAACCATACCATCATTATATATTCTTTTTATGATTTATTTTATGTTTCAAAGCATTCCATGTAGTATATATTATTAAACATGTGTTATGAAATGCAGCTGTACTATTTTCCTGTACTAACGGTAAATTCAAAATAATTGGTAGGACAACAGATATGGTTAGCATGATCGTGTCTAATTATAGTAAATTTTCAAGATTTCAAATTATAAATATGTTCTATAGATTCATAAATAATTTGTATTTGTGATATAAAAAACGCTATATTTAGACGTCCTTTAGAGGTAAGTTTATAATGAAAGTCTTCAAATTGGAAACCTCTATTTTATGATTCAAAAATATGTGAGCGAAAATTGAAAACAGGAAAAAATTAGCACATCATCATTGAAGAAAAAACCGAACGAATTAAAATGATTTTTATAGTATCCATTTATTCAATTATGCATTTCAAGGAAATAAAAATATATAATCATATTTATACATTTAAATATGTATATAAAATTATGCATAAATTGTTAATCAAACTTGCTGGACATGCTTTAAATCAGATATATCATTACAATTATTACGTGGTCTGTCTTGCCCTTGGTTTTGTTTTCTGTAGTCTGTTAAAAAAGTTTCAGTTATCAAATTTTAGATTTATAATTCTCTTGTTTGTCAGAAAAAACTATTAGGTTGTTCGGAAAGTAATTTCGTTTTTTCCTGACAAAGGATTTAATTGCATTTTTCGCACCCAATTTCATATTTAAACCGCAAAATCATTTTATGTTTTAAGAGCTGATATAGCAAGGCTTGAGTGTGAAAAAGTGCAGCTGATTCTTCGCAGTAGTTTTTGGATGGTGCCCTTTTAAATATGGAGAGCAATAAACAGCATTTTCGTCATTTTTTTCTTTTTTGCTATAAAAGGTAAAAATGCTGTTCAAGCCAGAAATAAATTAGCCAATATGTGTGGAGAAGATGTGTTAACAGTACATCAGTACCAGAACTGATTTGCAAAATTTTTCCTTCAAATGAGGAGGCCAAAAACCACCTCGATCAGTTTTTTTTACAGCAAAGACCAAAACTTTTATGAGCGTGTAAGCATGTTACTACCAAAAGGTATTAGACCAGAATGGCAATTTTATAATTTAATAAATAATTTATTCATTAAACGAAAATTTCGTTTCATTTTGACACAAAAATACGAAATGACTTTCCGAACGACCCAATATTTCTTATTTTGTTTTTTCTGATTGGTTAAAATGTTAGAATGATGTAATGTCGTACGTCCTGAAACCGTTCTGGCAGGGGAGAGACATCATTAGAAAATACCTCAAAAACAAATCCAATATTAAATAAGTATAATAAATTAAATGATTCTACGCAACACATGTAAATAACTAAAATCAGCCTAGTTTTAACACTCCAGTAAATAACGAATTTTTATAAATGAAGATCATGAATTGTTTTTATTTTTCTTTATTAGAAAGTTGTATTCTTTCAGTAGAGCGGTCAAAAATCATTACTTTCGCCTCAAAATTTTACCAACATATTTGCAACTTTAATAAGTATTATGTACATGCATCTTTTTATCAGTCTATTTTTATGCATCAAATGTAATTAGCTGAATTTTCAGAAGGCAAACTTCCCTTTGATTAAAATGTATGAGTAGGAATCCATTTTACATTATGTTATAAATGATTTTTAAAATGTAAGAAAAACGCAGTTGAAAGAAATTTATACTGAAATAAAATATTTCTGAATTAGATAAATAGTTTCGAATTTTTTTTTATTATTTTATTTTATTCAATCATTGCATCACATTAACTAGATGATACCTTCTAATTCAACATATGTCGAATGATTCTTGTTCGGCATTCTATTCAATTTCTTAAAATAGGACACAGTTTCTTTCATCAATGTATGAATATAGAACAATTTGTCAATATTCAAAACGTGTTTCTGTATGATATTGAACAAAGTTCGAAATAACATTCTAACCAGTCAGAAGGGTTTCCTTCGAATGAACAATCAGTAGTATTACCGTGCTAACATCTGGATACCCTGTCGACATGCTAATATCTGGATACCCTCTCAGCTTGTTAATAAGTGGATGTAGGGAATTGTGTGTTAACGTTCTTGGTGTGTCCAGATATGAGCATGTTTCAGGCAATCCAGTTTAACTGCCTGATCTTGTTGATAATAAGGTGCGATGAAGATCTTGAGGTATACCCATGCGAAAATGTTACACTGCGATGCTGAGATCCATTCGGATAGG
>JAPMOQ010026698.1:81034-101290 GCA_026543055.1 Argiope trifasciata | reverse complement strand
TATATATATATATATATATATATATATATATAGTGTGTGTGTGTGAAGGTGGGGAGAAAGACAGCGATTTACTACCCCGGAAGGAATGTTAGTTTTACTGATCCGTCAATGCAAGGCTGGATAATACTTATTCAGCAGTCGACCACAACAAATCTGGTCGATAAGGCTACCTTCAGTGGTGGTGGAGTGGTCGGATGTATACAAGAAGAAGATGACGAGGACGACATCTGAGCTGGCACTCCCTCTTCACACCACACCCACCAGTGGAAGGAAGTTTGGCCTGACAGATTTAACGTTCAAGAGGCGCCCTTACACGACGGTTCTTTGGTGGAGTCGAGTCTCGAACCTGAAACCCTCCAGTTGCCGATGTCGAAAACTTACCATCAGGCCACCGCTGCCCTATGTGTTAAAGAACGGTTTACTGATAGTTTTGAGTATTGAAGGGATGCTGGGTTAATGGTTACCACCCATTTGAACATTGGCGGCAACTTTGGAGCCAAAATAGAAGGAAAATCCTCAATATTCACTAATGTTAGCAATATCAACATTAGAAATGAAATCCTGGCTTTCGTTTAAAATATTCGTTGTATTGAAACTGGCGCGATCAAAACAGAATATATCCTAAAAAATTCGAATGTACTTAGTGAGAAAGAAATGATGTCCGACAGGATTGTACCGATCCTCAAAAATAATTTGAATCCTGTTGTTTCTTATGGCAGTTGCCATTGGACAAATCCGCTGTGACGTAGACAGCAATTTCAACCAATAAGGCACATATCTTGATTTTTTCAGCGTTGCCATCTAGTGTCAAGAGTAATTTGTATCCTAAAGGACTTTATTTGCCAATCATAATACCTCCTGCTGGACGTGCGTACCATCATCGGAGTAGAAATATCTCATCACCACACTGCTATCATTCCTTTACAAACAAAGAGATCCTTCTCACTGAAATTTTCTCATAAATTATATTACAGCACCCAATAGGATTTATGCTGATATGTGATAAATAAAAATGATGTTGTTATTAAATAAAAGATAGAATTAATTAAGCATAAATGAGACATTAAATCAATTTGAATTGATCAAAGAATGATAGCCAATAATTTTGTAAATTTTATTATTTTGTCTAGTGGTTATGTTACTCGGCTACGAACCTAAACATCACTGGGGGTATTCAATCCAATCAAACAATTCTGGTGGAATTCAACCCTCCACACGTTCAACAATCAGGAGAGATAATTGATCTTTTAACTTTCGAGCATCCATTGGCTCACCAGTTCGCGTTCTAAGTTACAATCTAAACGATGTTTTAAAAAAACGCACATTGATTGACTGATTTTTTTTGACACAATGGATAATATTGTTTAAACTGCTACGAACTCGGGTTAATTTAATATATGAAAATTTATTCATAAAAAAAGAAAACAAGTGAAACGATCAAAATGAAAATTGATCTCTAATGGATAAACTCCCAGTCATGGATAAAGTAAAATACGTTAATGGTAACTTTCTTACGTTATATTTCTCACATTTGGGCAATACCTTACGAAGTATGTTATTCTTAGAAGTAATTTGATGTGGTATTAGAATGAAGCCAATTCTTGTGAGTGAAGTAAATATAGATTACACGAATACGAAATCTTATTAACTGGACATTTAACATACGGTTGAGGGAGTTAGTTTTGAAACAAGAAATGGATAGATAGAGAGAATGCCACTTGTTAATCAAGTTGTTGCAAGTCCAAAATAAGTTACCAGAGAAGGAGAAAATATTGCTTTAGAGTTTGATCTAATTCCAGAATGTAGCATCATCTAGCTCGTTTCCAAACATACCAACATGTCCATTAATCCAACAAAATAAAATATTAAAATTAAATTCTAGCAGTTTAAAATATCATTTTACTAAGTTTATATATTCACCAAAGAATAGCATTGTCAAAAAATTAATAAAGTAAATTTTTTTGTCTTAAAGTGAAAGACAAGAGAGAATCTTCAACAAAGTTGTAGACCAAAATATGAACACATGAATTTGGGTAAAATATTGTTACGAACCTGTAATTTTGCTTCTCAGTACAGGTTGTGTCATCTTAAGAAAGACTAATTGACAGTCATAGGTGTTGGAGGCTGTCGGATGTCGTCTTATTGATCCCCACATTTTGGCGATGAATTTGGCGACAAATTGGATAATACTCGAAACATCGAGAATTTTGTCGATACCTCCATTAGGCACCGAAATACAACTGTTTGGTTAAAAAACTTCTAGCACTGACTCCCGGGAACTATAAAAGGCCGGCACTCTCACAGTGCAGATAGTAGTCCTGAATTGAGAAGTAGTTTCAAATTGAAGTAGTGAGTCTGCAGTTAAATCAAGAAGAGACAGAGAAATATTTTCAACCGTCTGGAGAGACCATAGAACGAAACTCCGAGGATTCCCTCTAATGCTGAATCAATCCTATCCGACAGTTTTATGTGGTATGGACGTCTTTATTACTTGTGGGCTATTGTCGTTGTTGTATGCTACTGTGTGTTCGTCTAGTCTGTAAGTATTAGTCGTCTTAGTGTTGTCCTGTCTTCCTATAAATAAACGTCCTCGTTTTTTCTCTACAAAAGTATTGTTTATTGTGTTTACGCACCATACACTCATAATATAAATGAACCCTATGCATTGGAATTAATAACTGTATTTAGTTAAGGGAATGCGAAGAATTTTGTAAGGCTTTTTCATTTTTTTTTCTCGTGCAATTCTATCAACATAAATCTTTTTTTTTTATTCATACAATCAATGCATCAAATAATCCACTGATTTTATTTACTTTTGCTAAATCTGTTAGGAAACTTACAAATCTTTTTGGTATAGATTTAGGATAGTTTAGACAATTGTTTAAGGTCAATTTTTTCCCGTATAATATATAAAACATTGAATTTGTTTAAGTTAACTGTGAAAACAAACGTTATTTTTGTCGCATGTATAATTAAAGTTTTTTATTAGAAGTTACATTCGATGGAAATCCTTTTCCGTCCGTCCTTTTTTCCTTCATCTGAGGAGAAAATAACATCTGAGACATCTTTGTGGAATTTTGTTTTGTTTTGCTTTTCTTAAAACCGTTTAAGCACGACAAGAAAGACATTAAAAAGCGATTGTTCTTTTAGAGATACTTTAAACGCAGGTGATTCCGAGAAAAAAACACTAATGACCAAAGTTGTATTTAAAAAAAAGAGGGAAAAAAAACTTTATAAACCAAACTTTATTTTTCATCGGTTTTTTTAAATACCATCGATCACTGAAATTTACGAATACCTTTTGAAGTTCAAAGTCACTACTTGAAAAAAATTTAAAGCGTTATAAGCTTTTGTAATAAAGTGTAATCTATATAAGTAAAAATGAATGTTTGTATGTCTCTTATGCGCTGCCGTATCACACATCGGATTGCTATGAAACTTTGAATACTTATTACTTGGGATGGTTACAGACATAGTACCATTATCTATTATCTATACTTATAATAAAGCTCAATGTGTGTGTGTGTGTGTGTTGGCGCTCTACAGGCCAGACCGTTGGACCTACAGCTACCAAATTTGGCACATGTATACCTTGGAGGTTCGGAATGTGCACCTAGGAGCCCTTTTTTCGAATTTTTTATTAGAATTTGAATTAATTAAAATTTAAGCAAAATTTTGACGTTTTTCCGCCATAACTTCCGAAAATATGATCGCATAAACATGATTTTTACATCAATTTAAAGATTAAACAATTAGCCTTCTAATGGTATCAGTGTTTTAATGTATAACTTAAGCTTCTATTTTTAACGAATTTTTAAAGAAATATTTTAATTATGCTTTTTTAGCACGTGACTAGATAAAATAAAAGAATGCCGGAAGTTCAAATAAAAAAAATTATCATTGCAAAATAAATCAACAGAAATACAACTTTTAGCACGTGACTGGATAAAATAAAAGAAATATAAAATGTGATATTTTCTTTAAAAAATAAATGCAAAGCAAAGGTTTCCACAATCGTTTGCAATATCTATATCATTAAATCAATAAATCTTCTTTATTTACGGTAAACCTGATTGAATTTAGACAGAATATGCATTGAAATCCCGACTTAATGGCATATTTATGTAATCGTTAGCAATATCTGTATCATTAATTCAGTACTTTTTTTCCCTTTCTCGCTTTCTTTAAAAAAACATATTTAATATTTTGGCAACATCATCGGGTTTTTTTTTAATATTTTGGAAGCATAACCTATGGTTAAAACTGACTGATATATAAAATTAAAGAATATTATTAGGAAAAGGTAGCAAAGAACCACTGAGCTCAAAATGTTTATAAATAAGCATAACCCCGACATTATTTTAATACAAGAGACCCACCTGAGACCCGGACAAAAAATTCGTATACCTAATTATGTAGGTTACTATAGTTACCGAGTAGCGACCGAAGGCAATAGAACAGCTGGAGGAACGGCAATACTAGTCAAAACCCAAATTCCACATCAATCAATTGATCCCCCCACCTTGCAACACATTGAGGCAACAATAGTAAAAATAAACTTTAAGGACCATGAACCCTTCAATATAGCTTCCATTTACGTCCCACCCAGTTCTGATTATAATCTCTTTCTATTCGATATTGAAAATTTAATACAACTGGAATCAAAACAAATTCTCTGTGGCGATTTTAACGCACACCACACAACATGGAACTGCCAGCACAACACCCCTAGAGGCATCACACTTAGACATTTTATAGATAACGCAGGACTAGAGGTATTGTTCCCTAACGAACCAACCAGAATCGGCCATAATTCGGCCTCCACCATAGACCTTACAATAGTCAGAAATTTTCTTTACCCATACCACATAGAATCTATTCCCGAAATGAGCTCTGACCACAACCCGGTCGCCATTAATTTTTATTTTAAATATACATTACCCAAGCAGGAAAATAAAATGAGAACCCACTGGAAAAACTTTAAAAACGACCTAACCAAAACCGTATTTAATGTGAATAATGTAAACAATCCGAATGATATAGACAGACTGACAGAGGAGCTTGAAACTCAAATACGAACAGCTAGAGATAAAAACTCCACCCCACTTAAAGCCCCAAAAACACATTTTGACCCGGAAATCAAAAAACTAAATAGAGAAAGGAACTATATCAGAAAACTTTATCAGCGTAATAGATGCCCAATTCTAAAACATGAGCTAAACCGACTCAACAAACGAATAAATAAACTGGATGAAAAAATCAGAACCAACGAGCTTACGGAAAAACTTATTAATCTCAACAACGAGAACGGGGATGTTTGGGACTTTGTGAAACCATTTAAAAAGAAATCACACAACATTCCGACCCTTAATGGTCCAGCCAGTATCGCACAAACCGACCTTGAAAAAGCAAATTGCCTGGCAGAGAGTCTGGAGACACAATTTAAATTGAACAACCTAACACACGGAGATACGGAGGCCAAGGTCGGTGAAACTTTAAGTAACTTCCACAACACACAGATGGCGCCACATGCACATAAACAAACAGACTTTGAGCCTATTTTGCCATCTGAAATCATCACGGAAATTAAGAATTTAAAAACTAACAAGGCACCCGGGCACGATAATATTACAAATAAAATAGTTAAAAAACTCCCGGTTAATGTAATTTTAATATACACACTATTGATTCAAAAAATATTGGAGGTAGGACACTTCCCAACATGTTGGAAGACGGCAACGGTGGTCCCAATTTACAAACCTGGAAAAGACCCCACAAATCCTTCTAGCTACAGACCCATCTCACTATTAACTACTCTAAGCAAAATTGCTGAAAGTGTTATTCTAAGGAGACTAAACAAGCACCTAAATGAAAACAACATCTTGTGTCCTGAGCAATTTGGGTTTAGACCTAACCTTTCAACGACACATCAACTCGTCAGAGTCACTGAATACATCACGGAAGGATTTGCAAATAAACAAAAAACAGGAGCCGTCTTCCTCGATATCCAGAAAGCTTTCGATCGTGTGTGGGTAGAGGGTCTCATTTACAAGTTAATTGTGAATCAGGTACCAGGTTACCTGATCCGTGTCTTGGAATCCTACCTCGCCGATCGATCATTCAAAGTCAGAGTGAAACAGACTGTCTCAGACACTAAACCAATAGGAGCAGGAGTTCCGCAAGGGTCCAAATTGGGCCCGGTACTGTTTACCATATACATTAACGACATGCCCAAGCAATTTAACACAATGTTATGCTTGTACGCAGATGACACCGCTATACTGGCTAAAAATAAAAACCCCAATTACGTGCACATTGCACTCAATAGACACCTACACAAACTGGAGGATTGGTTTCAGCAATGGAAGATTGAAATCAATGCCTCCAAAACTGAAGCGGTTATGTTTCACAAGTCCCATGCACAACCCGACTTCCCTAAATTAACGATCAAAAACAGCCCCATCCCGTGGTCTCAGGAAGCCAAATACCTAGGATTAATTTTAGATCGCAAACTCATTTGGAAAAAACACTTTAATTATGTTAGGGACAAGTTCCGAGCCCAGACGCGTAAATTTTACCCCCTTATTGGCTGGAACTCAAAATTGCACAGGGACCTGAAAATGCTTATTTTTAACACCTATTTGCGTCCAGTATTAACCTACGCATGCCCAGTCTGGGGTTATGCCGCAAAGTCAAACCTAAAAATCATACAAAGGCTGCATAATAACGTTATAAGAACCATATGTCACGCTAGGCGATACATGAGAAACAGGGATATTTTCAAAGCGATAGGATATGATTCCTTCAATGAAACCATTCACCGACTGTCTACTAATTTCTACAATAACATGGACAACCATAAAAACACTGCAATAACCCAAATTAGCAAATACAATCCTAATATTAAAATCAAAAGACCTCGGAATGTCCTGCTCCTCAAATAACAACCAAACTGAAATTGATAAGTTCTCATGTATCGTCGAGTAGCATTAATCTGATTGGCCCATCAAAAAACAATAGTCAGCAAGCCGCGCAAAGTTTTGCTTTTGCTCTCTCTGGGACATTCACGGCTCCATGATGGATGAAGGATGAGCTGCCTGCCATTGGATGCACTCCCCAACCCCACTCCCGTGGCTCCTGAACCAATCAACAGACACCTAGGAGATGTAAACAGCAAGGTCCAGCAGTCGAAGCCAAGTTCCCGAAGTGCTAGGACCGAAGTTAGCCTTGCTCCGCAAGGCGGGTACTTCGTAGAACCCTCTCCACTATATTAGGAAAAGGTGTACTTTTAGAACTTTCCGTCCCTCATCTTAAAGAAAATACTAATTTCAGGTCAATCAATGCCCGGAATTACTTCAAGGCTAATGAATATGTGATTTAATTGAAAATTTTAAAACGCTTTACTCATGGCGAACCAGCTGGTCGCCAAAGGCGGTTAGTATAAAATGTATTATCTGATCTATTTACAGCATCTATTGACCAAGGATTATTGTCAAATTAACTCGCCAAGGAGACACAACAATTTTTTCACAAATCCAGTTGTATTCTGAATGCTACGAGTCGAACAGTTAAGAAATTAATGCGTTTCTTCTGAAGACGGAAAAACAAAAAAAAAATCCTTACCCTAAAGCTCTTGAATAATAAAATAAAAATAGAATAGAATAAAAATTATTTACACTTCTCTTTCAAATACCATTCAATTTCAATGAATGTATTCATTTACAATATCATTCTTAATGAAACAAGATTATAATTTCAAATTCCAAACGATATTTCAAAATTATTTCTTCTGCGGCAGCAATGCGCCGGGTATCAGCTACTATCTTATAAAATTGATTATATTCCAATTTTTTGTAGGAAAGAAACAATCGACATTTTAAGTGGGTAAGAATATTTTCTAGTATATAATTGTATTTAGTCTAATCATTATATTATCATTAAGAAATTGTGAAACGTTAAGTGCGGATGTTGTATCGCTTTGCTTTCCATTCAGCTATCGAGAATCAAGTAACAGATTATAAATGCACCGCATTCATTTTATACTTCTATTCTAACCCCAGGGGAGCACCTCGTCATTGGGGATGAGTTGCTTCCGGAATGGTGGTTGGATCTCACCAACCCTCTGTGTCCACTAAAGGTAGAGGATCTGGCTCCTCCCATCAATGACTGACGCCCTTCCTACGGGAAGGTATGTACCGTGGCAGGTGATGACTCTTAGTACTTAACAACAGTTCCTACCAGTGTTGCTGCCGTGGCGGTCCGATCATTCTGCAATTGATCTGAATACCTTCAGGTGGGTCGGTGAGTGAGTAGTATGACTTATGACTTCCTGCCTGGCTTTATTCACAATTTTTTTGCATCCGTTAGCAGTTTTAAATATAACAAAATCTATCTGAGTTGCTCGATGTCAAGAAGATGTTAATATTTAAGTAGCCAATGAGGTCACAAAATCAAGACGAAGGAATCATTTTATTTCAGTTCATTCCGTTAAAGTTCCTACGGGAAGGGTCGTACCTTCACTTGTCATGACCCTTAGGATGTCCCACGTCATTGGGGATGAGATGATTCCGGTATGGTGCTTGGATCTCACCATCCAGGATCTCCCATCACTAAAGATGAGGTATCTGACTCTGATAACGAAAGGTATTCCCTACGGGGATTTCTGTACCGTAGCCGGTGATGGGCCTTAGGATTCAAACACAGTTCCTGCCAGTTCGGTCATTCAGTCTTGCGCCGTTAATCCGTGTGCCTTTAGGTCTGGTTGGAGAGTCAGCGGTAGAACTTAAGTTCAATACTTGATAGCATTTATAACAAAACAAACTAGAGTCACAAGAGTCTGAAGACGTTTAATATGGTATGTTTTTAATTAAACTTTTAAGGGATAAACTTTATCCTTCTTTGCCTGTACTTATCCTTTCAGTATACACATCAAATCATTATTTACTGGCTTCTTTTTTTATTTCAAAGCAACCTAAATGCTATTTTAGGTAGGATTTCTAAAATTTGTATTGAGGATTTATAGGCAAATTTGACGTTTTAGAAGAAATCGATTTTTTAACACTAGTATTGCATTAAACTGTGCTAAAGAAATTGTAATTGTAAGAGACCTGAAAATATGACCGATTTTAACGAAATAGATTGAAAAGAGCTATTTGTTTTTGTTTGTTTGTTTTTATAAACGATAGAGACGAATCTCAAATTGTACTACTAAGTTAAAGTAATTTCGCATAACAAAACTGTTCAGGCAAATTTTACGAATCACTTCAGTTCTAAAATCTTACTATTATTTACAACAGCCAAGTCATAAGTATTAGTTTGTTTACAATAACATTACTTATTAGTAATCCGATCAAATGTGCTTTTCTTGACACTGAATTGCCTGCGTTGAATATAATTAAATGTCAATTATTTTTTAAGCAATTACCAATCATTTGACATTATTTTCAAATCATGTATGCAATCTTTTTATCTTTGTAATTTTATAAATTATAAGCACAAATAATATTTACAATTAGACTAAAACGTTTGGTAAAACTTTCATTGGAGATTGCATCTCTTCGAAAAAATTTAAAACTGAAAACGGTTACTTCTAATAAGAGTTTATTTTGATATTTATTAAAAATAAGTTATTTACCATTCAAATAATTTGAAAAACTTATAAATGGTTTCAAATTGCCAAAGGGATAAGTTGTGGTAAAAATTAACTTTTTTGCTCCCTATTCTCTTTAGTTTGAACGTCTTTAGTCCTTTTTCTTTCCAAGTTCCCATAACCTCTGGGGGTACTGAATCAGGGATGCGTCGGTCTCTGATTTGGATCTCAATTCTGACTCGCGGATGGATGAATGAGTTCGACCACCCCCTAGAAAGGGTTCTGTCGTGTGAGCAAGTCGTTCTTTCGCCTTAACTGTGCTCGTTCACAACGAAAGGCGCTCACTTCTGCCTTCATTCGCAAGAGCTCCGCTCATTCGGGCGTGGCATGACAAAGTGACATTAGACCGATCGACCGTTACGGATTTCACTTTCGTGTATGTATAGTGGATGTATGTTGTGAGAACAAAGGCAGTCAGCAGTCCTTTAGTAGAAAAACAAGTACGACGTTTATTTACATGAAGAAAGGGCAGCACAAAGACTGCAAACATTTACAGCCAAGATGAGCACACAGTAACAACGGTGGTCCACCAGTTGAATTCAAGCAATGACTACGTCCACATCACACAAAGCGACCACACAGAATTCAGCAGGAGAGCGGATCTTCAGAGTTTGACTCTACGGTCTCTCCAGAAGGCTCAAACTACTCACTGCCCCTCGCTTTTTCTGTATCACTAGCACAAGACAGGCTACAGGACTCGACGCTACTTCCTCAATAGACAACAAGGCACACAGCTCAGTTCAGCATTACCTTGACTCGCCGTTGCTTCCTATCCTCTAGAAAGCTCGTTACTTATCGTCGATTTCGTCTACTACTACTGGGGGCTTAAAATTGCCGTAGTACCCAGGAAGTGGGGCTAGAAGCATCTAGACCAATCAAGCGTATCTCGGTTTCCAATGGACGAATCGACAAAATTCTCGTCGTTTCCAGTAGTATCAATTTTGTCGCCAAAGTAATCGCCAAGTAGTGGGGATCAATGAGGCGGCGTCCAATAGCATCCAATACAGATAACTGTCAATCAGTTTTTTGATGACAGTGTTGGTGCAGAAAAGCAAAATTGCAGGTTCGTAACAATATGTATTGTTTGCTGAGTCAAACTGTCTTCTGAAATTTTCTGCACGCATCTGTGGGTCTCATTCATATAGTAAATATATTTGCAGGAGAATTTTACAGATTTAGAAGACTAAATTTATGTCATTCTTAATTTCAGTGACAGTTTTAATTATTACTTAGTAGCTTTTTTCCGTTTTCATGAAATTTAATAAAAATAGTAAATAAACTATCATTATTTATTTTAATAGCAATACGGATTAATTTGAAGAACTGTTTTGAAGTTTATAATAAATTATTGAGAATAAACGCTTATCATATCCTTTAAGCCCTTCAAAATTTTATTCCTTATTTATTTATTGAAAAAAATAATAAAAAAAAGCTCTTTTTTGCATTAAATTCCTAAAAAATGCCACATGATGAATCCCCCTAATAAAAACATTCTTTATTATGAAGTTAGAAGTACATTTGATATTAGATGTTGTGTTAGAAGTTCATTCGATGATAATTAGAATTATCATAAGATGATATTGTGTATTTATGTTATGTTTATGTTAGAAATACATTTGATGATTTTTAGATTGGGTAATGCATTTAGAAATTGATCTGTCTCAATTTTAAAATTTTTAATTGTTTTATTAAATTATTCAAATGTACATTTTTGAACCATTTAAAGTACATTTTATTTAATTTCCGTTACTATAGGTATAATCATTTAAGTTAAAATCTTTGGTTAGGAATTTCGAATTTTTTTTCCCCAAACCTTTTCTTTTTTTATATCGACAATTAAAAATTCTAATGGGTTTTTAAATTATGAACACATTAATGAAAAATATTTGTATTTTTCTTCTATTATCTGTTTGCGTTTTTTCAAATGTAAATATAAAAAAATAGAATACTATATGTATCAATTTGATAATTATTGTCAAATGAATCTAAGTCATAATCTATGGAAAAGTACCGAAATGTAATGAATGATACTTTTAAAATTGATCACTTGAATGATCACTTTTAAAAGAACATTTATATTTCTGTTATCTCAAACAGAAAAAAAAAACTGACAACCAAAAAAATGTGAAGCTAATATTATGGATTGTTTAAGTAATAAGTAAGCATTCTATCATCATTTTTAGTTCAGCAAACGATGCCAATTTTTTTTCGTCCGTTGTAATTGATGAACATATCCGTTTCTATTGAAAACAAAGAATAAAATACCATAAAAAACCAGCAAAAAAGTATAATGGGAATGACACATTGACTCTGGACTTGATTATGAAAAATGAGCACTCTGAAAGGTCTTTTATTTTATTTTATTTTCTGTCTGCACTTTGTTACTCTCGGTACATCATTTATAGAAATAAAGAATATCGTAGATTAAGGAGAGTTCTTGTCAAACTGAAAATTTAAGGTATCCGACTAGGTTCGAATGAAACCTTTACAATAGTTATATTCTTTAAATTGTATTTATGATCTTTAGATTTATTGTCAATTATAAACACTATGAATGCAACAAAATAATTTGAAAATGTAATATATTTTGAGGAATAGGAAAACTGGTAGTAAATTTTGATCAAATTTAAACAAAACGGGTAACACTCTACACAAAACGGTAATGCAGCAATCCTATTTCTCATTATACATAATACACTGATGGAAAAAAATCCCAACACCAAGAAACGATTATTGTACAGTAATGAAATTTTAGGAATATATTTGTCTAGGTAACATATTTAATTGATTAAAGTTTCAAGATCACAGGTAGAGCCATTTCAAATGTGAAATGTTGGTACATTAGTAACCGGTGTAACCGCCAGAATTTTGAATGCATGCATGCAAACGTGCGTGCATTGTGTCGTACAGGTGTCGGATATCAGTTTGTGGGATGGAGTTCCATGCCTGTTGCACTTGGGCGGTCAATGCAGGGACGGTTAATGCTGGTTGTGGATGACGCTGGAGTTGTCGTCCAATGATGTCCCATACGTGCTCGGTTGGAGAAAGATCTGGTGATCTAGCAGGCCAAGGCAACATGTCGACACTCTGTAGAGCATGTTGGCTTACAACAGCGGTATGAGGGCGAGCGTTATGCTGTTGTAAAACATCCCCTTGAATGCTGTTCATGAATGGCAGCACAACAGGTTGTATCACTAGACTGACGTACAAATTTGCAGTCAGGGTGCGAGAGATAACCACGAGAGTGCTCCTGCTGTCATACAAAATTGCTCCCCAAACCATAACTCCAGGAGTAGGCCCTGTGTGTCTAGGCTGCAGACAGGTCACTAGCAGGCGTTCACCTGGCCTCCATCTAACCAACAAACGGCTATCACTGCGACCAAGGCAGAACCGGCTTTCATCAGAAAACATAACAAATCTCCACTCCGTCCTCCAATGAGCTCTAGCTTGACACCACTCACGTGGCAAACGGCAGTGGTTTGGAGTCAGACGCCACTGTAGAGGGCGTCTGGCTCGGAGGTGTCCTTGAATTAACCGATTTGTAACAGTTCGTTGTGTCACTGTGGTGCCAACTGCAGCTCGAATTTCAGCTGCAGGCGCAGTACGATTAACCACAGCCATACGCCGAATACGTCGGTCTTCCCTCTCAGTAGTACCACGTGGCCGCCCGGAACCTGGTCTTCTTGAGGCAGTACCTTCCCTTGACCCCTGCCGCCAATATTCATGCACAGTGGATACATTTCTGCCAAGTCTTTCAGCAATATCGCGGAAAGAAAACCCACCTTCTCGTAGCCCTACAACACGACCTCGTTTAAACTCAGTGAGCTGTTGATAATGGCTTCTTCGTCTTCTCAGAGGCATCCTTGACTAACATTAACCCACTACGTCAAATCTCAACTGTAAATAACGATCACGAACCTTACAGCGCTTATTTAAAGCAAACCTCATTTGCATGTTCATAGTGCCGCTATTAGCGCCACACTTACTCGCGTAGCTCGAAATTTCAATGGACGTCATCTTTCAGATGTATAAACACGCCTACCAAATTTCGTTTATCTAGCACAGCTCCTTCCTAGTGTTGGGATTTTTTTTCCATCAGTGTATATAGAATATAATGATGAATGAAATGAGCCAAAATATAAGAAAAATGTTGACATGCAAAGAAGTTATAGATAAAAATATGCATTTTTTGTATCAATTCACAACTTCAAGTTTCTAAAAACACCTGTAAATGAAAAAATATATCACCAACATTAAACCTTTTGTTTCATTTCACTGCCCATATCATTTATAAAAAGAACTGACATTTTCTATTTAAATACCTCTATTAGTTTTTGAGATATGATAACGATGGAAAATTTTATGAAAATTACATTTTGGAGAAAATGGAAGTGGAAGATATATTTTAGATGAAAGATATGTGACCCTGGATGATGGGTCAGACCTTCCTTTTCCCAGAAAAAATAAACTGTTTTGGAAAGAGGAAAGTCTGACCTACAATAAATAAGAATAAAAAAAGGATTTGAAAATGTGGGCGATAACCAGCGTTTCTTACGTAGTCGGATACCTTAAGAAAATTTCTGTCATTTGTCTTTGCTAATTTCAAAGTAGACATCAAACAAAGAAAGTTGATGATTTGTATGATTCAACAAAATATGTTGCTTCCTTTCTACTTAATAAAAACTTTATAAGTAAAAGCTGTCATTGCATTTTTGGAAAGTTATGCATTGAAATTATGTATATTTGAATGAATAATAAAAATTGTCGCTTTTTTTGTTAATATGCCTTTGACTTGCAGAAGTTAAGGTATCCAACTATCTTAAAAACAGTGTTTATTGACAGCATTGGGGATTTTGTTGTCATTTCTAATACAGGGTGTCCCAAATTAAAGTTACCCTGTTCAGAGCTACATACAACCGTAACGTAAGACATTTAGCTAACAAAATTAGTTCCAAATTCGCCACTATAGGGCATATTCATGTAAAACTGGTCTGTCCTACACTATAGATCCCGAGCCGTCGCCAATAACCCAATGCGCAGCTCTAGTGCGACGTTAATTCAACCAACCATCTAACCAAACATTTAAAACTACAGCATATGCAGCAAATGTTGCAACGCCCCTTAACAACTAGCCAGTATAAAACGGAATGCATTCTTTGAAATCTTCATGCGAGTGTGTGCGCGACTCAAAATCATTTTAAGTTTGGAATCTCGAGCTTTATTAGTCAATATTTTTTATTAAAATCATGATTCAGTACTAGCAGCCTTAAGAAAATTTCGGATTTTCTTAAGGATCTCCGAACTAGTCCAATGACGTCTCCAGGATTAAAGAAAATGATTACGAAATTTGAAGAAATACGATAGTTGGGTGTTTATGCTGAAAGAGGAAGAAAATCAATTACTTCAGAAGTCAATGAGGAGGTTGCATTTCAAGTGGAAGAGGACAAAACATCAAACTTCATGGCTAGCAGTAGTGTTCGCCATGTAGTAATAGTTTTGGATAGGCTACGTTCGGCTGTGCATAGGATCCTCAGGAGTGTCCTACGATATTATCCATGTTAAATCTCACTTGTTCATCACCTGCATCGACAATGTTTTGACGCAAGGTTAATGTTCTCATTGCAGTTGATCTGTGTGAGATAGATTTCTGAATGGCCTTGTGGTCCATTTGCGGCTCATTTCCACTAAGACGGTTCGGTGAATACTCAACTGCCGAATTTGGGCTACAGAACATCCCCGCTTTACCCTAGATATCCCGTTACATTCACCCAAAGTAACGGCATGGTGTGAATTTAATGCTTCTTTTATTTTGGAACCGTACCTCATCGAGGAACAAACTCCATATGGGACAGTGAAATGCACTATCACGAAAGAGCGATATGCATCGATGTTGGAAAATGTAGTTGTTCCGGCTCTTCAATCACGCCAATGTCTTGACCGAACGCATTTTATGCATTATGGTGCCACTCCACACACTGCAAATTGTGTAAAAAATATTCGGAAAAAAACATTTTACAGAAGAAAGAGTAATAAGCCTCCACTTCAATAATGACTGACCTGCCCGATCCCCAGACCTTAATCCACGCGATTTTTTGTTCCGAGGATATTTGAAAGATCTGGTTGGCCGTCACAACTCGAGAACGTTAACTGATCTTAAAGCCAGTATTTGAAGCCAAGTGTTCAATATTTCAACGCAGACACTACTTTCTACTGTTGAACATGTAATTTTCAGATTTCAGAGGGTAGCTGACAATGGTGGCAATCGTATCGAACATGACTTGAATTAATTCCAGGCGAATGTGTAATTCTTAAAATAAAATAGTTGATTTGTTTTTAATTTATTGACAATAACAAATTTTTATTCACAATAACCAATGGATTGTTTGACAATAACAAAACTAAAATGGCTAAATTTAAACTGTTCCAAGTTTTAAGATTTATTATTTGATGATTTTTGAAAAAAGAAGTAAAATGACCTCGGGTTTTTTTTTGTTTGCTTTTTTTGCAATATTAGCTTAATTTTAATTATTTGAAAAAATGAAACTTTATATCATAAATTAGTTAATCCTCTAAAACAACAAATTTTTCGAAAAAAAATAATTTTAATGTGTAAGACTTTATTATTGTTTAAAAAATTAAAAACCTTCAGCACATGTGAATATTATTTCCTTTTAAATAATTGTTTGCACTTGTTAAAAAGAAATCACAAATAAACTAATTATCCTGGATAACGAAGATTAAGGTAACAGAAATTTCACTCGAAATCGAACATTTTGGAAAAACTAACAGAATTTTTTTACGTTTTTAGTTTGATATATAGACAACTGGTTGAGGAACAGTCCTGACCAATTTTACTCTCGTTTTAATGTACATGAAAGAAAAAAAGTGATTTAAAGCACAGATAACAACAAGTTCCAAAAATGTCTCACTGCCGTTTTCATGTTTCAGGCATCCGACTACGTAATGTTTCAGGCATATAACTACTTGTTATTGACCACATTGGCAAATTTTTTTAAAATTGTTATTTCTTGAAGTTCAGACTTTCTTCTCTCCAAAACAGGTCATCTTTTCTCGGAAAAGGAAGGCTTGTCCTGTAGGAGAACTTTAAATAAATTATATTTTTGACCTAAAATTTGTCTTTCACTTCACGTTTTTCAAATCTTTAATTTTTAAAAAAATTCTCCACCGTTGGCATGATATGTGAAAAACTAAAAGCGGTATTTACATAAACATTTCAGAGTGTGTTTTAACAAATATTGGCAATGAAAGAAACCAAAAGTTTTATCGTTGGCAGAATAGTTTTTCATTTATAGGTGTTTTGAGAAAAATTAAATTGAGAATTTATGGAAAAAAATGCATATGTATGTACATTTTTACCCATAATTTCTATGCATGTCAGCATGTCAGTTTTTTATGTTTTGGTTCTTTTCAAATGGCGTACATTTGACCAATTTGTCTCTAGAGATGACCAAATTTAATAATTATTTTACTTTATGTATTGCTATTTAAAAGATACGGATATCATGGGGAATAAAAATGTTTTTTTTCTTATTTCCATTCTAATGGTACGTTCAAATTAAAAAGAGATTATAATATATTGCACATAACATTTTGACACTGAATTCTTTTGATAAACTTCAGAAATGGTATCAGTCTATGCATTCTATAAGGAACCATACATTATTTTTTTGTCTAAATACTGATTTTTCTATTCCAAAACAAAATCGACTTAAAGGTATAAATCTTAAAGTGATCTACGTTATATTAGGCATAATAATTCTAATTGATAAGAAATTAGTATTCTTTTCATCCATTATTATCTCTCCAAGCTGTGTGGAAGATTATAAATTATGAATGAAATCGATATTTCAAACGCCCTTTGGTCTATTTTCATTCTAATCTGAAAAAAACCATTGTATTATGTTTAGACTCCTAAAACGTAATTATCTCCCCTAATTAATTTTTGCTTTTATTTTGTTGATTGGAAGTGAACTCTAGAAATAAGATTAATTAAAGTCTAAAACTTAATACAATCCGTTAATTGATGCACGATGTTGCGCAGCTTTTTAGTTCTTTGTAGTTTAATCTTTAGATTTACTGTTAATGTTTCTTTTCTTAAGATGTTACTTTTCTATTTGAGACTACTTTCCAATTTTCAATTTTTTTTCGCAGCTACTTTTCTACTTAAACAGTAGAAAAGTAGTAATTAAGCACTCTAAGTTAAGTAGTTAAGTACTGTTTAAGTACTTTAGCCATCCAATTTGACCAGGTCCTGAGAATCCGCTGTGTTACTCTTTGACTAATTTCTTGTTATTGTGAGGAGATGAAAAAAATTGGATGATAATTTATTTTCACAACAGTCATTGCTATATGAAGATGAATGTAGCTTATTTGGAACATATTAAAATTAGGTTGTAGCACTTACAAAACGCTTATCTTCCCTTTTGGAAACTAGATGACGATGTCTGATAAGACTATTCCAGATGCCATCCCATGATGCACTGCGAGTGTATTTAGAATGAGATTGGATGCTCTACTGCTAAGTTACGCTCGTGAATGTCTGGTCTTTGTGTTTGTTCAGTGTGTGAATGTGGTTATGAAAGAAATGTTCCTGAAAACATAAGCCCTCTTGCTTCCTGCACAGATCATAATAATCTACATTCCACCTCAAGGTAATGGAAAACCCTTTTTTTAATTTCAATTAATGGACGATAACCTATTATTACACATGCTGAGGCTGAATTGGATTACTATGTCTTCAAATATCATAGAAGTACCCAATTTTACATGATTGTTTATGTTCCGTATTGTGCTTACTCGCCTTTGGCGAAGGAACTCCCGCCAACTGGCAACCCTTTTGTAACCTCTCAAAAAAGAGAGAGCGCCAGAATCTTTTTCGTACTTGAATAAAGTTGTTGTGTATGAATATCGCATCCTCGCTTTCTCGAACCATACGCTACGCTTCATAATGGTCCGTCGCACCGGAACTAATTGAGTTAATTAGTTCACGCTTCATATACGCAGCTTTGTTTAGTGCATTTCGCTGTATTTTGTACATGGTCAAATCATGGCAAACGAAGTCGACATCACTACCTTGAACCGCAAACGCGGCAACATCAAAGGTCAGTTTGGCGTATATGTTGGCGGAATTGTGCCAATACGTAGGTTGAATTCCGCCAAGGATCGAACCTGCGATGCTCGGGTTTGAAAGCCAATAACTTATCCACTATACAAAAATGGCCACCGATGTTTAGTGGTAGGTACTGGCTTATTAAGATGTCAAAACAATACTCCCCTACCAGTTTGTTCGGTTGAGAGATGAACGATTTTATTGCGCCAAGCGTTATGGCTAGTATATGAGCGTTGCTGCTGCGTCAAGTGAGTCTGACGACTTTGCGTTGGTGCGTCAAGTGAGTCTGACGACTTTGCGTTGGTGCGTCAAGTGAGTCTGACGGCTTTGCGTTGGTGCGTCAAGTGAGTCTGACGATTTTGCGTTGGTGCGTCAAGTGAGTCTGACGACTTTGTGTTGCTGCGTCAAGTGAGTCTGACGACTTTGCGTTGTTGATGGAGAGATGGCGCCAAGAGAGCTGTTGAAAATTCATCGCGTCCGAGGTCACCAATTTGGCGTAGGTGTGTTGGTGGAATTGTGCCAATACGTAGGTTGAATTCCGCCAAGGATCGAACCAGCGATGCTCGGGTTTGAAAGCCAGTAACTTATCCACTATACAAAAATGGCCACCGATGTTTAGTGGTAGGTACTGGCTTATTAAGATGCCACCACAGTCAGCTTACAAAAATGGCAAAGGATCTACAGGCGCATACTGACCTTTCAGTACCGGAACTTAAGGCTAAATTAGACGTTCTAATAAAGCTTCAGGATAAATTTGAACTATTAAAGGACGATTATTACAAGATAACGGATGAAAACGATATACACTGAAGCACTACCAGATCTGAATTCGGTGGAGGATGACCTGCAAAATTTAGAAGTAAGTTTAAAAACTTCTATTAATAAATTTAAATACGATGCAGATCAGCATAAAGCTACACCGGTAAAACTACCTAAAATTCCACTTCCGGTCTTTACCGGGAAATTTGAAGATTGGAATTTATTTATAACTCAATTTAACAGTCTTATAAATCAAAATTCTCTGCTTTCTGATAGCGAAAAACTGCATTATTTGCGCGGTTCTCTGAAGGGAGAGGCAAAGATAATTGAAACTTCTGAGGATAATTTTTCTTCGCTCTTTAAAGCTCTTGAGCTAAGATACGAAAACAAACGAATAATGGTAGACTGTCATATCAAAAGCATTCTCAATTTGCAGGTGATGAAACGTGAATCTTCTGAAGACTTGCGCATCCTTTTAGATAACGTTAAAAAAAATCTGAGAACTTTGAAAATCTTAGACTTTGAAAGAGATAAATTGTCAAACGCGTTATTATTAAATGTGGTTTTAGAAAAACTAGATAGAGAAACAAGGAAACAATATGAACTAACTTTAAAAGATAACGAAGTACCTGATTTTGATGCATGTTTCGACCTGATCTGTAACTGATAGGCCAGTAATTCACCCGTATCTTTTGCAGGATTAAGCCATTGTAAATTC
>JAPMOQ010026698.1:67081-81024 GCA_026543055.1 Argiope trifasciata | reverse complement strand
ATACAATATGATGTGACATTTTTTCAGGCGGTGATATTTTGGGATATGATTTTTATTGGTTCATTTGATTCTTAAATCGCATTTATATGCTTTTGAAATCACAAACTAATAGACTTTCAACCACCTGTTTTGATTTGGCGGAAAATTTGATGTCAACTATATAAGTGTTGAATCTATATCTTGATGTTCATTCAACTCAGCTCTCATGGTTTATTAGTTATCGTTATGATTATATGTTATATTCGATTATCTAGAGTGACAGACATCTTCAATATTAATTTTGTAAAAAATTTGACAAAAATCTGCAAATTTAGTATTAAAAGGAATACACTAAATTTCAATAAATCATCTTTGTGTAGTTCGCGTTTTTGAATAATTCGTCATTTTTTTTCATAGAATGAGAGTTATATGTTTTCTAAAAGTGTTTTTTTAACTCGAGGAATTAAAGTTAGAAGAAATGTCTCTCTCTCTCTCTCTTTATATATTTCTTGGAAAAGGATGGCCTGGTCAATCATCACGGAAGCATATTTTTCAGCAATAATTCAAGTTTCTCAAAACTTTCATTTTTATAAAAATTCTCCACCGTTCACAGGATATCTCAAAAACTAATAGAGGTATTTTCATAAACATTTCAGCGTGTTTTTTAAATAACAATGGGATGTGAAATTAATCAAAGATTTTAATGTTGGTGAAATACTTTTCCATCTATTGGTGTTTTTAAAAAAATTAAGTTCTTAATTTATGGAAAAAAACCACATATATATATATATATATATATATTTACTAATAACTTCATTGAATCTCAACATTTTCCTTAGAATTTGGTTCATTAATAATACATTCTAACAGATATCTTAAAATGTTGTCTTCCTAATGAATATATTGTGATTTAAATTTTAAATGATTGAATGCGTCACCTATTCAAATGGCTATCTATTCAATATTTCGAAACGTATAAAATGAGGCTGCAACAATTATATCGGATTTCTTTACATCCAAACTTCAACCAATCCTCTTCTCCCTTGCAATTCCAATTATCGGATCGAGTTACAAAGTGAAACAGTCTGCAATCACTTCCCTGATGCTTATCTGATTGATTGCCAAATCCATTCCTCTCTGTCCAATGTGCATTTTCACAGCACTCAGTGAACGATTTTGACTTCACTGAGAAGGAGGTTTCTAGAGCTGGAGATTTTTACAAAGTAGTTAGGTTTGGAATTAAGTTAAGGTATCCGACCACGTTCGAAAATTTTTTTAAAATTGGATTTTTCAAAAACTATTTATGGCTTTTAGATGTATTGCGAATTATAAACACTACAAATACAAAAACAATTATTTGAACATATTTTGAGAAATAGAAAAATGTGTAGTAAGTTTTAATGCAATTCAACCAAAACGGTTGACACCACACAAAATGGTAATGCAGCAATCCTGTTTTTCTTTGCACACAAGTTATGGAAAATAATGATGAATGAAATGAATCAAAATCTAAGGAACATTTTGAAATACAAAGAAGGGATGGGTAAAAATATTCGTATATAAGCATTTTTTCCATAAATTCGTCACTTAATTTTTCTAAAACCACCTATTAATAAAAAATGTATTTCATTAACAATAAAACTTTTGGTTCATTTCGTTGCCCATATTATTTAAAACACAAGTTGAAACTTTTATGTAAATACCTCTATTAGTTTTTGAGATATCAAGTTAACGGCGGAGTTTTATGAAAATTAAAGTTTTGAGAAAACTGAAGTTAAAAACAAATTTTACTCGAAAAATATGACCCTGCATGTGAGATCAGGCTTTCCTTTTCCTATAAACTTTTCCTCCACATCACGGGTAAAATGTGTTATTACAATTAGAAATGCTATTTTGTATTTGTTTAAACTTTTTTCCTTAAAATGCATTTTATATACCCATGGTAATATATTTTTAAAGCGAAATATGCTGTTTCAGTAAGTTCTTCTTTTATGTTGAGAGTTTTGAAATGAATATAATCGAAATGGAATTTTTTATACTTTTTACTTAAATAAGATATAATTAAATGAAATCTCTAATATCAAATCTTAATTCATATAAATGTTTCAAAATGTTTTTCAATTTTCCAATATTAAGGAATATAAATATTGCAAACCGAAAAAACTACTCTTTTATGTAATTGCACTGGTTGAAATTTAATTTTATAAACTTCGAACGAAATAACAAAATATTCTGTTCCATGACTCTGGCTTCATATTACAGGGATTCTAATTAAAGAAAGATTACTGGAAAATATTTAATAATTTTAATAAAAATTGACTTAATTTTTCATACAAACGAATTTTATTATTTCCTTATAATTGCAGATATTATTTTAGTCAAAACAACTGTTTTTACCAGAGTCTTTGCAATCAGTACGTTGAAGCGGTTTGTATTTTATTTAATAGCAATTTACTCGTATAATAAAAGTAAAAACGTTTATTAAGCAGATTTAAGCGATCATTCTTCTTATTATATTTAAGAAGAAGTATTCTTATTATATTTATTATATTTAAATTCCTTTGTGTAATTTTCGACAAAAAATTGACTTTCCTTCCTCATATTACATATTTGAGGAAGACTTGTCTCAAGTCTCTAAATATTTTAAAAGTTCTCTCAAATACTGCTGCTTGGTGTGCTGATCGCACATGCTTATTACACGTATATAGAAGCATCATACGTTCCACATTAGATTATGGGTGTATCGTTTATGAATCCACACGTGTTTCATACCTCTCAAGACTTATTTATATCCACCATCAGGCTTTAAGGCTATGCTCAGGTTCTTTACGCACATCTCTAATCAACAGTTTGTATGTGTAAAATTTTGAGCCCTCTTTGACTCATAGAATACATACGCTATCCTTTTCTTTTTTTCTTTTTTTTTGAGTTTTATCGACCGAAAATAACTTTTTGACGAAAATACTTTTGGATCATTGTATGGGCAGACTATTCAACAACCGGCCTTCATGTATTCCTCCTTTGGGATTACGAATTCGTCTATTACTTCCAGATGAATTTCAAGCGCTTGATGTCAGCAGTAATAATTCACTTGCAAACCCCCCATGGATTTGCAATAACATAACCTACCTGAATCCCTTTAAGAATCTACATAAAGCGGATGTTTGTAGTTCTGTTTTCAAATCTATTTTCTTTTCCCATAGACAAGTATTTCATGATTATCTACCCGTTAATATAGATGGCTCTAAATCCGATACAAATACTGGTTTCACTTTTGTTTGTGAGAATGACATTATAAGTTTTAGACTTCATGATTTTACCTTTTTTGCCTCTGAGTTGACAGCGTTGTATATAGAGCTAAAATATCTTTCAGAAAAACAACCAGTAAATGCTATTATTTACTCTGATTCTTTAAGTGCTCTGGAATCCTTAAATAGACGTATTAATTCCAATGGTCTTATCAAGGAAATTAAGTGCTTGAAATCCCACCTGCATAGGAAGGGCTATAGAATTTTGTTCTCCTGGGTAAAAGCTCATGTCGGTATAACAGATAATGAACAGGCAGACACAGCTGCCAAAGTTGCTAATATATATCGTCCTATGCCTCTTCATTATACCGATATCAAGAGCGGACTACGTAAGTGGATGCTAAGGGCTTGGCAAAATGACTGGAATCAAGAAGTAAATAATAAACTCCACGATGTAAAACCATACGTTACGCCTTGGACTTCATCTTTCAGTCGTAAATTTGATATCATTCTGACTCGACTGCGTATCAGCCATTCACGTATGACACACAGATACTTATTATTTGGAGAATCTCTGCCTGTCTGTGGTTTATGCAATGTTCCACTGACTATACGCCATATTTTAATCGAGTGTTCTGCTTTTTATAGAGACCGTGGGAGCTTTTTAACTCCTCTGATTTTGTCTTTCCTTCTAGGGGAAAAATCTCACAAGAATTTATTCCCGTTTTTAAAAAAATCGGAGTTTTTAGTGAAATTTAAATTTACTCATATTTTACTTACTACTTTACAAATTTTCTAACGACGAATTTTATGGTATTAAATAGAAAAACTCAATAAATGTCTTGTTTTTTCGGAGCAGCATATCCTAGAAAAGGATCTTGCGCCAGAAAATTACCATATCCTATCCTATCTTATTATATTTAACAAAGTCTTAGAAACGTTAACTCTTAAAAAAAGGAAAACGTCTAAAAACCAAATTGATAATCTTTGAAATAAGTTTCTAATTAAATCTCAAGCAATTAAAGCATTTTCCGGTATTTAGCTTTGTGCGTCGTTTCATTTCATTGAAACTTTATCATCTATACTCTATACTTATAATAAAGCTCAATGTGTGTGTGTGTGTGTGTGTGCGTGTGTGTGTGTGTGTTGGCGCTCTACAGGCCAGACCGTTGGACCTACAGCTACCAAATTTGGTTCATGTATACCTTGGATGTCGGGAATGTGCACCTCGGAGCCCTTTTTCGAATTTTTAATTAGAATTTGAATTAATTAAAATTTAAGCGAAATTTCGGCGTTTTTCCTCTATCACTTCAGAAATTATTATTGGACAAAAATGATTTTAACATCAATTTAAAGATTAAAAAATTAGCTTTCTAATGGTGTCAGTGTTTTAATATATAACTCAAGCCTCTATTTTTAACGAATTTTTAAAGAAATATTTTAACCATGTTTTTTTAGCACGTGAATGGATAAAATAAAACAATGCAGGAAGTTCAAATAAAAAAAAACTATCATCGTAAATCAAATCTTAAGAAATACAACTTTCAGCACGTGACTGGATAAAATAACATAAATATAAAATGTGATATCTTCTATAAAAATAAATGCAAGGCAAAGGATTCTAAGAAATCGTTTGCAATATTTATATCATTAATTCCATAAATTATCTTTATTTATGGTAAACCTGATTGAATTTAGACAGGATATGCATTGAAATCCCGACTTAATGGCATATTTCTATAATCGTTTGCAATATCTGTATCATTAATTCAATAATTTTTTCCCTTTTTCGCTTTCTTTAAAAAACATATTTAACATTTTGTCAATACCACCGAAAAAAACATTTTTAATATTTTGGAAGCATAATTGATAAATTATTAGAGCATTAAACTCAAAAAGTTTTTCCGAATAAAGTTACCGACTCTTTAACTACTAATAACTGAATCTTTTAACTTAAACTATTTCTTAAATTTTGGCTAAAAAATATATGATTTAATTGGAAATTTTAGAACGCATTACTCATGGCAAACCAGCTGGTCGCCAAAGGCGGCTAGTTAGAAATAAAAATGTAAGCATTTTTAATTATTCATTGCGTGTCTGATTTAGATCTAAAACGCTTTCCGTTTGTAGTTTTAATATATTGTCACGTAGATGGAACTCAAGAACACTCAGAAAGTAGAGTGAAATAAATTTATTAGCTTAACTCTGAACTAAGAACACTGTGACTGAGAGATCTTCGGCTTTTATACAAGTAGGGAAAGTTCCAGAATACCTTTCTGGAGACAGTAAGAAAAGTCCAGAGCACTTGTCTGGTAAATGAAAGAAAGCTCCAAAATCTTCTGGAACACGAAATAAAGGAAAAAAGTGTAATACATTTTAAGTCTACTGGGATTCGAACACATGATCTCCTAACTAGGAGTCCGTATCATAACATTTCAGCTATGCAGACACGTTAATGCTTCGTTTCAATGCGGCAAGTCCTTTAAGTTGAATCGAAATGTTTTAATGCTAATGAATTCAGATGATGAATTACAAATTAAATAAGAGAAAAAAGTGAAGAATATAGTGATATTCGAATGAAGATGAATTATATTTTCGTTTTCTCTGAATTGTACAGTAAAAAAAAATCACCGCGAATGCTTTTTCTTCTAGTTGAATGTGAGGAGCTAATGATATAATAATATTTTATACAGCACACTTGACTAATTAGAGCAAATCCAAAGACCAGCGTTTCTTTATTATGACTTTCATTAAATGCAACTTAAGAGTTTGCTGATTGCTGAGCACTGTGATAGGATGTATTCTGTTTAGAAAGTTTTTTTTTCCTAAACATACTATATAATATCACTGAAAAAAATGAAATATGATTTATTCCATTTCTTTTCATATCACTTTATTATCACTGTACGGAATAAATTTAAATCAATAAAAACACTTATTAAAGTATGATAGTTGATCTACCACTGATAATTCCTTCTACTAATTTACGAGAATATTTGTATGCCTATAGCACAAATAGTTAGATCTAGAATTACAAAATATGTGGAAAATATAATTTAGAAAGTTGAAATTTACACCTACGAGGGATTTTTTGCAAAATTTTAATTAGAATTTGAAACGTTCAGGGAAATTTTGCCATTATTTTATTCAAAGATATTAGAATACAAATATAGTTCCCAAGGATATCAGAATGCAATTATAATTCCCAAGGATATCAGAATGCAATTATAATTTCCAAGGATATTAGAATGCAAATAAAACTCCCAAGGATATTAGAAGAAAATATAATTTTAGAAATCATACTAAAAAACAAAAATATTCTAATGATATCTATTACGCCAATTTCTTCTGGATTATGTCAATTATTTTCAAAAACTTTTTTTCTGTAAATTTTGTGGGGGCCGTGGGGGCCTGGTGGTAAGGTCTCGGGTTCGGAACCGGAGGGTTTCAGGTTCGAGACTCGATTCCACCGAAGATCCGTCGTGTGAAGGGGTCTCTTGTACGTTAAATCTGTCAGGCCAAACGTCCTCCCGTTGGTGTGGTGTGGAGAGGGGGGTGCCACTTCAGATGTCATCCTCGTCATCTGAATGTGGTTCGAAATTACCAGGTCCATCCCAAAATAGCCCTCGTGTTACTTTAAACGGGACGTTAATGTAACTAAACTCTGTAAATTTTGAATAATTAATTACCTCGTTTCCCAAACAGCTTTGCTACTTAAAATATTTCATAATATAATTTTCTTCAATCGTTAAAAACTAAGGCATGCGAGATATTTGTGCAGTTTACAAGAGGAATAAAAATAGAATTTAGAATGCTGCAATTAGCATTCTAACATTTGCAAAACTGCAAATGTTAAAGAATAAAAAGCATAAAAAACAAATCGTTTTCATATCAAATGAGCAATGCATTGTTTATTACAGTAATTTTCTGACCCAGGGAGTAAATTTGACAGATTTTTCTTAGTAATTCTATTATGCTTACAAAAAAGAGATTAAATCAGAATTTGAATGAAAAATTTAAAATCGTATTTCTCAATGACTTCAGAGAATAGTAATTTGGAGCAATCATTCTTATTTCACTTTAAATTTTAATTATTAAATGTTCAGAACATTCGCTTTTAAATTTGTTCAATTGCTTTTACAAATTTTAATCAAATTTTTAATATAACTTTAAATACATTATACAGCAACTGTTTTCATTATTACAGTGATTGCATTTTCACATAATGCAATGATATGGAAATAATTTTTATAGTTCTTATAAATCAGTGAATTTTTTTAAATATAATCTAATTATTCCGAAAATATTATCTAGCTATAAAATTTCATGCTTTATATTTCATTAATTTTATGTGTTCATAAACATAGTTACAAAATAGCATTGAAAAAAAACATTAGAGTTATCAAATATATGCAGATGTCTTACCAGGAAAATCTACATATCTTCTTTCTGCTGAAATTCATAAAATAGCAAACGCTGCAGCAAATACATTACTAAATATTAATCAACAATTATAAGAAATATACCTAGATTTTATATAGAAATATACATCGATTTTATACAGAAATGTACCTCTATTTATACAGAAATGATTTATACCTCTATTTGTAAGAATTATACCTCCATTTTATATAGAACTAAATGCTACCCGGCGCGTTGCTACCGTAGAAGAAATAATTTTAGAGTTATCATGTGAAATTTGAAATAACTGTCTTGGTTAATTAGGAATGATCGAAAGAATAGTATTTATTTTCATATCCGAAATTAATACATTCATTGAATTTGAATGATACATAAAAGATAAGTGTAAATAATATTTTTTATGACTGTATTATTTAAGAGCTTTCTGGTAGGCAACGTTTTTTAGTTTTTCTGTCATCAGCAGAAACAAATAAATTTCTTGACTGTCCGACTCTTAAGCATCCAGCATGCAACCGGTTATGGGAAAAACGTGGACTTTTTTAGGTTCAGTCCTCACACTTTAAATCAGAGGTGTCCAAACTACGGCCCGCGGGCCAAACCCGGCCCGCCAAGTGATTTTATCCGGCCCGCGGAGGGTTTTAAAACATAATGATGTTTTCGCCCAAACCTTTTCATTTTGTATATCGAAAAACTACTTGGCCAACAAAACGGAGTTGTTGTACTTGACCAAACACAAATGTCTATTGCACTGTTAAGTTATAAGACTAAATAAAAAAATATATTTCAGTAACTCAAACATAAAAGAAATTTTATACGCATGTGAATTTTGACGATAAGCAGAGTCATTGTTTTGTTGTAAATAAAGCATCAGTAATTTTGAGTAGTTCGCTTAAAGAAGCACTTAAGTATAAATAAACAAATATCGTTTTGATTTCGATAACGTTTTCATGGAATTATTGCACGCGCACAGTAGCGTATCTAGAACTTTTGCCATCCGGGGTTGTCCCGTTGCTGCTGCGTATAGCCAGGCACTCGTCGTCCGTCGGTGCATCGGGATTTTCAATTTGTATATACATGTGGCCCGTATAACATGGATCTAATTTCGATCCGGCCCGTGCCGCGAAAAGTTTGGACACCTCTACTTTAAATGATTGACCTTGCATCTTGTTGATGGTCATCGAAAATGGGGCACCAATGTCCAATGAGGAACTGCAGTCGTTTGAAATCAAAAAGAATGTTAAAAAAAGTGTTAACATTTTTTAAAAAATTTTTATTAATTTTTCACTGTTATTAGATTGTTTCCCTAAAACGTTCCCGCAAACTCTCTAATAATGTTGTTACCCGAAATAACGTCTTTCCCTAATAACGTCTTAACTCCTCTCTTGAATTTAGGATCTTTATCGAATCTTTTGTGTCTTCTTGGCGAGTTATTTGGCGTTTAATTCTTGGTTCAAAATGCGGTAAATAGACTCTGAAAATATTTTTTTGTATATAATTCTATTATGCCTATAACCACCCCCTAAGAGCAAGTAATAAGTATGGATAGTTTTATCAGAATTGGATGAGTAGTACGGCAGTGCATAAGAGACATACAGACTAACATTCATTTGTATTTATATAGATCAGCAAAATACGGATGATCCAAAAGTCAGAACAAACTTTAAAAATGAAAAATTCGAGAACTAATGAAGATAAATAGACGTGCTTTGCACTAAACGGATGGGAAAAAGAAGGCTTTTGAGTGGACACGAAACAAAAATAGTTCTGTTGACGACCAACAGATAGCTCTGTCGTTAAGGTATAAAAATCAACATCAGAAGTGTATAAAAATCCAAAGGTTGTAACTATGTTTTTATTTAATGATTAAAATGTAGTTAAATAAAAATATATGAAGATGGTTAATAGATGCGGTACATATATCTGAAAATATTTTTTATACTTTAGATTACTGTATTATGTCTATAAACATCCCTTAAGTGCAAGAAATAAGTTCCATCGCAATTAGATGAGGAGCATGCCAGCGCATAAGATACATACACACAAACATTCATTTGTATTTATACACATGAAGCTGAAATATTTGATAAACGAACAGTTTAATTGTGTTCGGTAAATGCCATAATCTGTTAACAGACACTTAGCAGACGATTGTTTTTTCAGATATTTTATAACTGCTACAAATTTTATTTCTGTTAAAATATTATTTAAAGTAAAAGCAAACCAAGTATCTCTTTGATAAACATGTTTCATTAATCATGTTATTATTATTATTAACAGAATTAAAAAAATGTGTTTATCAAAGCTTAAATAATTATAAAATATGCTTATTTTATTAATTACTAGCCGCCTTTGGCGACCAGCTGGTTCACCATGAGTAATGCGTTCTAAAACTTTCAATTAAATCATATATTCATCAGCCAAAATTTAAGAAATAGCTAAAGTTAAAAGATTCAGTTATTAGTAGTTAAAGAGTCGGTAACTTTATACGGAAAAACTTTTTTAGTTTAATGCTCTAATCATTTATAGATTATGCTTCCAAAATATTAAAAAAGTTTTTTTTTCGGTGATATTACCAAAATGTTAAATATGTTTTTTAAAGAAAGCGGAAAGGGGAAACAATTACTGAATTAAAGATACAGATATTGCATACGATTATAAAAATATGCCATTAAGTCGGGATTTGAATGCATATCCTGTCTAAATTCAATCAGGTTTACTGTAAATAAAGGTAATTTATGGAATTAATGATATAGATATTGCAAACAATCATAGAAACCTTTGCTTTGCATTTATTTTTTAAGAAAATAACATATTTTATATTTCTTTTATTTTATCCAGTCTATATAGTTGCATATCTTTAGATTTGATTTGTGATGATAGTTGTTTTTTATTTCAAGTTCCAGCATTGTTTTATTATATTTTATCCAGTCACGTGTTAAAAAAACATGGTTAAAATATTTCTTTAAAACTTTGTTAAAAATAGAAGCTGGAGTTATACATTAAAATACTGATACCATTAGAAAGCTAATTTTTTAATCTTTAAATTGATGTAAAAATCATATTTGTGCGATAATATTTTCGAAAGTTATAGTGAAAAAACGTCGAAATTTCACTTAAATTTTAATTAATTCCAATTCTAATTAAAAATTCGAAAAAAGGGCTCGGAGGTGCTCATTCCCGACCTCCAAGGTATACATGTACCAAATTTGGTAGCTGTAGGTCCAACAGTCTGGCCTGTAGAGTGCCAACACACACACACACATTGAGCTTTATTATAAATATATAGATGTTATTATTATTTTTTTTTGTATAATAACTGATGATCTATTGTGAACCTTCTGAAATCTGGCAATAGTTCGTAAATGATGATGTAAAGTGAAAAGAATAAACGAAATCGATGGAATTCTGAAACGCTTGGAGTCTTGCTTTGAATTTTTAAGTATATAAGATTATCTGCAAGCTACAGAAATATCTATGCATAATTTGAAACTTCAGAAAATGGTTAGTTCTCTAGAAAGCATTCTAAAAATTAGTAACTAGTTGCAAATGTATAAACAGAATATAAAATGCGAATTTCATGATTGTCACTTATTTGGTGGGGCTACTAGCCACAGCAGAATTTCAGGTTCACAGCAGAATGCAGTGTCGTTTAATTTCTATCTGCCACAAACTATGCCATCCGAAAATCTTTGAAATGCAACCATTATTTATTTGCCATTGTCCGACGAGGTAGGAGTGAACGATACACATTAGTCACGCGCCCATTAACAAGGACACTCATTTGTATTTAAGAGTTATTATTCACAGTTTATATTCGGACACGATTAAAGAGACCGTTGACATTCTTTGTTAATGAGTTGGGACCTTTGTTTATTTCAAATGTAATTAACAAGACTGTAATTTAAAAATGTAAGTATTTAGTATTTTAAGCGGAAAATTAAAAGGTATGACTGTCTTTTTCAAGACTTATGGAAGGATTTAAAAACTCTTAATGTTTTGCGACGTTTTCTTGTTCCCACAGCGTATGCAAAAGAACTGAGCACATTTTAAATCACTTTTGTTGGTTAGGACTCAAGAGAGTAAATATTATTTCTGATTCTAAGTGAGTAAATTCTAATTGAGTCATGTTCAGGTATCCGACTACGTTCGAAGAAAAAATTTTGGAATGGATTTTTCAAAAATTATTTTTAGATTTTTTTTGCAAAAACTATTTATGGTTTTTAGATGTATTGTCAATTATAAATATCATAAATGCAAAAAAAAATTATTTGAAAATATAATATACTTTGAAAAATATATTTATTGAAAAGTTTCTACAAATACATATTGTCACGTATCTAGAACTCAAGAAGACACAGGAATTAGAGTTAAATCAAGTTTTTAGCTCCACTCTGAACTGAGAACACTGTGACTGAGAGATCTTCAGCTTTTATGCAGATGTGGAAAGTTCCAGAATACCTTCCTGGAGACAATAAGAAAAGCCCAGAGCACTCATCTGGTATATTAAAGAAACGTCCAGAACCTTCAGGAACACGAAATAAAGGAAAAGGGCAGACAGACAGACAGACAGATAGACAGACATACAGATAGACAGATAGATAGATAGATATAAAAGAGAGAGAGAGAGAGGGAACTATAAATCTACATCTTCAACATGAAATACTCAAAGAAAGAAAAATATTTGGTAGGCTGAATAAGTTATTAAAAGAATTTTGGTTTAACGAATTATCACTATTTATTTTTGTTTTTAAGTAGAGGTCATAAAAGTCCCCGGCAAAGAGTATTTCTTTAATAGGAAAAAGTGAGAAACTGAATGGTAAAATAATATTTCAGTAACAAAGAACCACTGCGACTTGGAAATTTTAGCACTTAATAACAATAACAATTATAACACTTAGCAACAACGACATCATTCATTTGTGATACCTTAATCTCATTTCTTCGAGCATCTGTCTCAACTGGAAGTTATCGATGTTTGTATCAACAAAATCGCACGCCGATAAGATAGAGAAAATGCACTCGTCATCACTTTGTCTTTTACGAATGAATGATTCGAAACGCCTCCTCAACGAAATTTATTATTAGTCCGTCACTCGAAATCGCACCCGTTCTTCCGAAATAAACGATTCGCATTTTGTTTGAAATATGATTAATTTGGCGAAACATCGAAAGACGGCCAGAAATTCGCGCCAGAATGAATTGGAGTGTGAAAATGCGAGAAAGCAACTACAGAGACATAAATAAGAGAATAAAGGAACATATTTTTGGGAAGAATGATGTGCAAAGCAACCATTAATTATGAAACTGAAGAATTGTTACATTCTCGAAAGAAGTTGAATAGACAATTCGAATCCATTCAAATGCAGTTTATTTGTTAACCGAGGATTATCATACGTTATCTTGTCAATGTTGCCGTATTTATCTGGTTCAGTGTAATGACAGATCTTGGAAGAGGCTCAATTTCTAAACTTGTATCTCGTGCTTCATTCCATCTGATCATTTATGTTGCCTTTAGAATTTAACAACGCATTTTTTAAGGAAAGTTTGTTATCAAAGTTATTATTGAATTATTTTTTGAATATATCAAAATTATTTATTGAATATTTTTGTTTATTATTGTTAGTAGAAATGTTACAATGAAATACTGAAGACTTAAAAAAATAATTTTCAAAGCAGTAATTTTACAACGTATACTTTTAAAGAAATTTTTGTGACAAAATTCATGATTAGCATAATAAGTTTATTGAATATTATTGTTTATTATTGTTAGAAAAAATGTTACGATGAAATATTTAAAAAAAAATTTCAAAGCATTATTTTACAAAGCATTTTTTAAGGAAATTTTTTGTATCAAAATTCATGATTAGAAATATTGGTTTATTGGATATTACTGTTTATTATCGTTAGTAGAAATATAACAATGAAATATTTAAGACTTAACAAATATAATTTGCAAAGCAGAATTTTACAATGCCTTTATTAAAAAAATTTTGGCATCAAAATTCATGCTGAGCAAAATAAGTTTATTGGATATTATTGTTTATTACTCTTTGTAGAAATGTTACAATGAAATATTAAAGAAAAAAAACAATAATTTTCAAAACAGAATTTTAAAACGTATTTTTTGAGGAAAATTTTGTATCCAAATTCATGATTAGCAAAATAAGTTTATTGAATATTACTATTTGTTATTGCTAGTATAAATGTTGCGATGAAATATTTAGATAATAAATTAGATAAATTAGATAATAAATTAGATATTATTATTTTTAATAATATAGACTTAAAGGGATA
>JAPMOQ010026698.1:0-61112 GCA_026543055.1 Argiope trifasciata | reverse complement strand
ACTTAAAAGATTAATTTTCAACACAGGATTTTACAACGCATTTTTTATGGAAATTTTTTTATCAAAATTATTATTGAATTACATATTGAATATATAAAAAATTTTTATTGAATATTATTGCTTATTATTGTTAGTAGAAATGTTACAATGAAATATTGAAGACTTAAAAAAATATTTTTCAAAGCAGTAATTTTACAGCGTATACTTTCAAAGAAATTTTTGTATCAAAATTCATAATTAGCATGATAAGTTTATTGAATATTATTGTTTATTATTGTTAGTAGAAATGTTACGATGAAATATTTAAAAAAATAATTTTCAAAGCATTATTTTACTAAGCATTTTTAAGGAAATTTTTGTATCAAAATTCATGATTAGAAATATAAGTTTATTGGATATTACTGTTTATTATTGTTAGTAGAAATGTAACAATGAAATATTTAAGACTTAACAAATATAATTTTCAAAGCAGAATTTTACAACGCCTTTTTTAAAAAAAATTTGGCAACAAAAGTAATGATGTGCAAAATAAGTTTATTGGATATTATTGTTTATTACTGTTTGTAGAAATGTTACAATGAAATATTAAAGAAAAAAAAAACAATAATTTTCAAAGCAGAATTTTACACCGTATTTTTTGAGGAAAGTTTTGTATCAAAATTCATGATTAGCAAAATAAGTTTATAGAATATTATTATTTATTATTGCTAGTATAAATGTTTCGATGAAATATTTAGATAATTAATTAGATAAATTAGATAATATTATTTTTAATAATATAGACTTAAAAAGATAATTTTCAAGGCAACACATCGCATTTTTTAAAGCAAATTTTTGTATCAAAATTCTTGAATAGCAAAATAAATTTATTGAATTCTAGTGTCAGTAGAAATGCTACAATGAAATATTTAATACTTTAAAAATAATAATTTTTGGTTCATATTCATATTTGCATTAAGGTTTCTAACAGAAGACTAAATTTATTACCGCAATGTTAAAACGATATAACTTATAAAAGGGAATGTCGATGAGATTGACGAATATTTTTGTTAGATTCTGAAAGAAGTTTCTTACTTTAACTTAATATTAGAAAAATAATACTTTTATTTTCTTTAAGTATTAAAGAAGTAATCTTTAAAATAACGAATGAAAAATTTTATCTCATCTGTTTATGCAAATTTCTTTAGAAACTAAACAGAAAAATACAAAAAAAAAATGTATGTGTTAAAGTGTAACTCAATATCCCTAGTCTATCACACTTTAAATTAGGGAATAAAGATGTAAAAATGCATTGTTTTATTTGGAGAATTTCAGCAAAATAATATAAGCTCCAAATAAATAAAAGAACAAAATGATTGTCCATGCCACTCGTTTCTTCTGATTTAAATTACATTTAGAATGACGAGAGTAAATGATTTCCTTTTATTAAACCTTGTTAAAAAACTGCCTAATGGCCACTCCCAAAGGATATGTGGTAATAACATGATGATATCAAATGGGAAGTCATATTTCTGACTTTTCAACACGTCCGTAGGCACATGGTAAAATTACTGAATAACTGCTGCAACAGCAGCACTGGTTGAGTCGTAAAGGACATCACTGGCCACGGTACAACCCTCTAAGCAGGGAGATCGTCTCGTGAATTTGATTTATAAAATGAGGCCATAAAATGCTGATCGGAAGATGGGAAGTAGCCACCCTCCAGAGTGGAGAGAACCAACCACAATACCGGAAGCTTCTCATCCTCAATTATGCCCCCAAAGAGATGTAGGTAATGTACCCCAATGTAGTATAAGTCATATTACTGACTCACCGGACCGCTGCAACAGCATCACTGGCGATAACTGTGGTTGAGTCTTAAGGCCATAAACCGGTCACGGTACAACCCTCTCGGTAGGAGGTACATTTCGTCATAGATTTAAGGAGTCAGATACCTCACCTTTTGTGCACCCACCTGGTTGGTGAGATCCAACCACCATGCCAGAAGCACCTCATCCTCAATGATGAGATCTCTCCCCGGGGGTTGATATCAAAATGGAAAATAGTTTTTATCTTAAATGAATAAGAATTAATTCATTTATAATCATTTGGGTCAACAGACAGCCTATTTATCGATCGCACTGCATCCATTCATTTAGATCGGCTGTTTGCGAATTTTTAAGCGCAAATATTTATAGCTCGTCTCACGATTTCGAACTGAGAAATTAATCATCAGCTGCTCGACAAGACTAATTTTCAGATTATCGAGCTCTCTTCCGGCACAAGAGTCTCAATAGATCTGGGAAGGTACTCATCCAGGTTTATTTATATCGTTTGACATTTATTAATTGGATATTACCAGTGCATAGAATAATTCATTCTATTCTTTGGAAATAGATGGGTTTGCACTGCGTTTCACTTGTAGTCTGAATCTCGTTAACGTTTTCAATTTTTAAAGGTTTTGCAGAATTTTTTTTAAAAAATGAGAATATTGTTAGGGACCTGTAATTTTGCTTTCCTGCACAAAAAATGTCATCATAAGAAAGACTGGTTACAGTTATCAGTATTGGATACCTATTATGTCAATACAGTGACATCAGAACTTGGAGACCATTTAATGACGAATTTAGCGACTTTCGCTACAAAATGGATAATACAAGAAACTTCGAGAAATTAGCCAATCCTGTCATTAGGAACACAGATACGTTCAGATACGCTTTGATTGACCGAGAAGCATCTAGCCCCGATTCTCAGGAACTAAAAAAGGTCAGCATTCTCAAGCTGGGGCCGCGATAACCTGGTTGGTAAAGTGTCCGTCTCGCAACCGAAAGGTAGCGAGTTCTGTCCTCGTCTTCATCGAAGACCGCCGTGTTGACTCATGGCGGTTGGGACTGCAAAGTTCCCATAACATATCATACCTCTGGGGTTACTGTATCAGTCATACTTCTGACTTTTCAACACGCCCGTAGGCACATGGTAAAATTACTGAATAACTGCTGCAACAGCAACACTGGTTGAGTCGTAAAGGACATCACTGGCCACGGTACAACCCTCTAAGCAGGGAGATCGTCTGGTGAATTTGATTTATAAAATCAGGCCATAAAATGTCGGAAGATGGGAAGTAGCCACCCTCCAGAGTGGAGAGAACCAACCACAATACCGGAAGCTTGTCATCAGGTCTTCTCTGATTGGGATCTCAATTCTGACTCGCAAAGGGATGAAGGAGTTTGACCACCCCCTAAAAAAGGGTTATGTCGTGTGTGTCGTCCTTTCACCTGAACGGTGCTCTTTCGCAACGAAAGGCGCCCACTTCTGCCTTCATTCGAAAGAGCCCCGCTCATTCGGGTTTGGTATGACCAAGTGGCATTAGACAAAAGAAAATGTCAATTTTGCCTTCTGTTCCACGCAACGTTATACACTATGCGGTAGAAACATTGTATTCTCTGTATTGAGCTTCTTGTCTTTAATGAATATCTTCGACAGGACATTAAAAATAGGTTTGCTTAATTTCTGCCATTATATTAAATGTCGTGTTGTTGTTTCTAATGGCACTTGCTATTGGATAAACCACAAGGCTCAAGAGTAAGAATTTGCCACTCACGCATCACTCATTCGCTTGCACAACCCCTTTTTACAGGAGGGCACATTCACAGATAGGACAGAGGAAGAGCAACCATGCCCGAACCGGGACTCGAACCCGTAATTCTCATATCACAGGGAAGGTACGCTAACCCTATGCCAGGAAGCCAACTAAATTAACTGTAAATGGTTAATAGATAAAGACAAATTACTATCTCTAGATGCATAAGAACTCTGAAGTAATATTAAGAAAGGAGTTCTAAATTAAGAAAATCGAAGTAAGTATAAAGATTATATATATCAGAATAAATATGTTAGTTCATCGACTAAATATCTTAGTTAAGGAAAATGTCAATATATCGCAAGAAATAAGACATAACGCAAACATTACGAAAAAATAAAGTATCTGCTTGTATCAATTTCCCCTTCGGACAATGTTAGAGACGAGTTTGTTATTTCTTCGGATCTCAAAGAACAGCTGATATTTTCCCAGGCTGTTTTAATTGAATGAGAATAAGATGGCATCGGAAATGCCCAGATTATCCAAACATTTATTTCGAAGCAAAAATGTAAATACTTTGTAAAAAAATGAAAACGAAAAAAAAGGATTGCTTTGAATACAATTCAATTTCAATACTAAAAATATAAACAAAATGCCTGATAGCTCCATAAATTATATATATCATCTAAGGGCGCAAACACAAATACTTAGTGAGAATTTAATATTAATCACACAAAACTAAATGAGCACACAGAGGCAGTGAAAAAATTAACATGCTACATTGTTGACCGATGGAAGTTGACTGCCAGAGTTTTTGGTTGGTGCCGCTGGAGGGCACACTTAGTTGTCACACAGGAAAAAAGATATTTGTCCATTAAACACATGCCCCGTACAGTTAATTATAAATAATAGAAAGATTAGATTTTTATATTGCTTCACTTGCAACAGTTTTCCTCCTATGTAATCAATTAACAATCCTAAATATTTCATTAAGAATTTCTTTGGTGTTTTTAGAGCAAGAAAAAAATGAATGATTTTATGAAATTATTCAATTCATCCTCTTTTCACAATAATAAAAGGATACAAAGATAATTGAAATGGACTAATTTGAATGTCCCAATTTTATGACATTCAAACAATAATAAATCAAATATATCATTTTTCCATCTCTGCTTTTATTAACTAAAACAATAAAAAATATGTTGTTTATGAAACATCTCTATATTTCTTAAATTAATCGCCCAAACAATAAAACTGTGAATACGTATCGCATTGATGATATATCCTCTATAAGAGTAAATAGGCCGCGGTGGCCTGGTAGTAAGTTCTCGGCTTCAAAACCGGAAGGTTGTAGGTTCGACGCCCGATTCCGCCGAAGAACTGCCATGTAAACGAGTCTGGTGCACGTTAAATCGTTCAGAACCAAGCGTCCTCCAGTTAGTGAGGAGAGGGGGTGCCAGCTCATGTGTCGTCTTCGTCGTCTGAACGCGGTTCAAAATGGCGATTTCCGTCCCAAAATAGCCCTCGTGTTGCTTCAAAACGGGACATTAATATAACTAAACTAAACTATAATTGTATTTTTATTTATGTAGAAACTCGTTTTCATCTTGCAATTTAATCAAACTCATTTTATTCAAATTTTCATCGGATTTTGAATACATATATGAATTTTTTCAGATTAAAATAGCTCAAATGCATAGAATAATTTGTAATTGCGAGTGAATCATTGATGAATTACGAGCTAATAAAAATTTGAAATCCTAATGTTAGTACTTTTGAATACTTATGTATACTTTTGAGCACTTTCAGAAGCACGTAAAAATATTTATTAAATGCCTAATTCGATTTTGAGACCAGAAGTGTAATCCACGATCAAATTTGGGATTCAATCTATTAAGAATAATCTCATCTAAAATATAAATGTACAAGTTTACGAGAAATACTAGCCTCTTATAGTAAAAGTAAGACATACCACTGACACTTCGTCAAACCCGAAGGCACACGGTAATAAATACTGAATGACTGGACCGCCGCTACAGCAACACTGGTGAGAGCAGTGGTTAAGTCCTAAGGGTCATCCCCAGCCACGGTACTATCCTCCCGGAAGGAAGTACGCCCCGTCATCGATGAGAGGAGTTGGCGAGATCCAAACACCATGCCGGAAGTACCTCATCCAAAATTACGTGGGCCATCATCGGTCACGGTACAACCCTACCTATAGGATGTACTTTCGTCATAATTGGGAGGAACCAGATCCCCTCTCCTTATTTCACCCATCAGGTTGGTGAGCTCCAACCACCATGCCGGGAGCATATCATCCCCAATTACCAGGGCCATCACAGGCCATGGTTTAGCCCTCCCCGTATGAAGTGCGTCTCGTCATGGAGGGGAGGAACCAGATCCACTGGAACCATCTCATCCCCAATTACGAGGTGCCCTACGGGGGTTGAATCCTGATGAGAGATAAAATTACCTATTTTCTCAATATATTTCGAGATATCATTAGCAATGATTCTCGTGAGCGGCTGGAAGTTGACTGCTAGAGTTTTTAACTGGTGCCACTAGAGGGATATATATTCATTAAACACTTGCCTAGAAAAGTTGATTATAAATAATAGATAATTATAAGAATAGATTTTATATTGTTCCACTTGCGTTTCAAAGTTTTACATTTAAATTTTCAGTAATCAAGACTCAACTTAAGTATTTTAAAAATACGAAAGCATATTGAGTAATTCGAACAATACATATTGAAACTTTGTTACTAATTCATTTCAAATTTTGTTCCTTTCTGCCCAATAGTTTTTAAAATGCACATCATGGACAAAAAACATTCATTTCAACAAGATTTTCATTTTTTTTTTTTCGTATATGAGTTGAGGGAAATCATTTATACCCAAAGGATTATTCAAGAACTTTTTTTAAAAAATTGTTAAAATGAGACGGGAAACAAATGTTTCAACGTTACTTTTCTTTCAGAGATTTTTTTTTGTCTCAAAATAAATGTGAGGGGGGGGGGGAACGATACATGGAATAAGATACTACTCCGATTACAGCTTGGAATAAATGGGACCAAATTACTATGGAGGAAATGAATCGTAAGATCTTTAAATCATCAGAAAAAAAATAGCCAAAATGCAAATTTGTAAAGTAGTAACTGTTTGTAAGGAATAAAAAAAATTACTGAATAAAATTCAAATGCAACCTCTTGTTCATAGATAACGCAATGTCAGTAGACTTTTAAAAAATGTAATTTTTTTAAATGAAAGAAAAGTATATTAATATTCGGGCAATTATTTTGTTTTTTTAATCATGCGTAATGTTATAAAAAAGAATATTAAATGCGAATTTTTTTTTAACAATTTATAGTACTGCACATAAATTTGAGCATGCAAATCGATGGAGTCATTTGGGTTTTTTTTATTTCACCTTGAAAGGGATGTTTTATAGTATAAGAATCAGATTTATTTTCCATTTGTTAGTTTTTTAAGCTTATTTTATTAAGATTGATTGCTAAACTCGTCACATTTTTTTGAATGTATAAAATAAAATATGACTTATCTATTATTTATCTACAATCAAGTACACTCAAAAAAGTATGAGTTCCAAAGTATTATTTAGATTATTTCGATGCTTATGTGTAAAATTCAAGAAATTCTCTAAAATAAAAAGGACCGCATTAAAGAAACAAATAGAAATTTGAATAAAGGAAACTGTCAATAGTGCGATCTATTTGGTACGTTTACACAGAACGAATTAGTTTATTAAATCCTGCCTATTTTTCGTCACGTCTAATCATGAAAATAAAATTAATTATTATAATTGAAAAATTTAAGCATCATTTAAAAATAAACAAAAAATGCTTATATATATTTTTAAAAGAACATTCTTGAAAATCAAATGACATTTTTACCCTGAATATAACTTTTATAGATTACCTGCAATAATAATTAGTCGGATACTTTTTGTTGAACTGTGCATCGGTTATCGAACATCTTTAACGGTTTTGAACTTAACTATTGTCCCAATTACAATGGATACTCTGTATTTATTGATACATACCCTGATAGAACTGTCTGTTGCACTATAATGTAAAATATTCTGCAATATTATATGATAATTATCAATATTCCACAATATTAAACAATATTGCGAAAATGGATATTAATATCATACAATATTTTACGGATTTCCTATATTAATCCGTCGGGTTCGTTTTTTTTACCTCGGATATAATGGTTGTGTATGGTGTTAGAGATGATGACACACACAAAATGACCAATCCTTTAGTAGAAGTCACAACACAGGCGTTTATTTACAGGACAGCACAAAGACGACAAATATCCACAACACAACTATGTACAGGAGACAACTATTTACAGCCGAGACGAACACACAGGACAACACACTGCAGATAGTAGTCCACAGGTAGGAATTCTGTTGTGGCAATGTCCACAGAGCGGCCAGACAGGATTCATCCGGAGAGGGAATCTTTAAGGGATTCACTTTACACCACGTTGGTCACTCCAGAACTATTCCTCTGTCTCTTCTTGCCTTTTGCTGTCGACTCACTACTTCGCACAACGGGATGACTCCTTAGTTCGGTACAGCTCCATTCCCGACGACGGCACAACGGACTATTACACACGAAGCAGGCTTCGTCAGAATACGCCACACAATAGTCCTCTGTTCAGGACTCCACAGTTCAAGACCTCTCTCTCTTAGGTCTTCCCGATTAATTCCACAACGCTTCGTTGAACACTAGATCGTTCAGCTTCGGCTTAATTCCTCTCGATTCTTCTTCCGGTCTTCTCCTTTCCTTTTTCTCCTCTGGTCAACTTCAACTTTTTTCGACTCACTCACACCGCATTCGCCTGCCTTATATATACCGGCGGTAGGCGGGCTAACATCTTCTGGACCAATGAGGAGCGTTCTGGATGTATCTCGGCTCCTAGTGGACGGATGGGGAAAATTCTCGATGTTTCGGGTACTTTCCATTTTGTTGCCAAAGTCGCCAAGTTTGTCGCCAAGCCTTGGGACCTCTGACATCACACCCACTCCCTATTCAATACACATTTCTGTCAATCTGTCTTCCTTACGATGACAGTATCAGCGTGGGAAAGCAAAACCACAGGTTCGTTACAATATTGTCATGAATATTTAAATAAACACAATGCTAGCTTTAAAAAAAAACAAGTTTATTTATTAAAGGAAAGGAGCGACTTGCAACTTCAGAATTTCAAGAAGTTGCCCGCGACTTGTGGGTATCAGCTTTCATACACGAACAGAGTATTCGAGAAACAACTCATTTACATAACAAAGAAAAGTTTAGAATGTTAGAGAACATAAGGAAACAAACTAGAAATCCATGCTTTAGATACAGCAGCCATGGTGAGCATCGAACCCACTAACTCGGGGTTCGCATCGCGTGCTTTGACCATTCGGCCACTGATCTCGGGGCGTACTTTCTTTATGCTGCAACATTGTACAATATTTGTGTGCTGCTAGGACATTTCGGATCCCAACACATGATATGCTGTACAGATAATGAATTTCTATTCACCTCAAAGAAAATGGTAATAATAGTCAGTAATGGTTAGATTAAAAAGCCTCTTTATGAGGTGACAGGCGCTTGAGTAAAAACAGTTCCCGATGAATTTATTAAAATAAAATCCATGGAAACATCTTATAGGCCTTTCACAGTTCAATTCTAATTTAATATACAGAGTGTGTTTTTTATACTGACGGTACTCAGACACCACTGTAACTCGAATTACGAGCCGCAAAGTCATCAAATTTTGTGCAGGGACTATAAATGACATGGAAAATAGCAATCCACGAAAATTAATTTTAGTTCCAAAGGCTCCCGTCAGGGGTAAATGTGGCGCTTTACCCTTTGAGACTGGTAGAATTTTGCATAAAACATGGGAAAAAATTGCAAAATGCAAAATTCCGATTACGTGGGTGACACCAGCTACAATATTTTGCGTTATAAAAAAAGATGTGGGGCGTTGAAAATTATTTCAAGTATCAGCTGATTTGTAAAATCGTGTCACTTTGGCACAGCGTGCATTACTTATGACGCTTTATTTTTAAATTTTAATCAATCCAATGCAAAGTCCTCTCATCTGAAATACACAAGTCAAAACAATTTAAGTAATTGACCTCTATCAATTAATGCATTGAAGGCAGTGATTAAATATATTCGAAGGAAAACACGATTTAAAAACTAATTAAAACTATGCTTTTTAGAAGTATTATCAATACAAAACACCATAAATACAACAAAACTATTTAAAATATAATATATTTTTAATAATAGGAAAATGTGTAGTCAATTTTAATGAAATTTATGAAAACGTTTAACACTCTACACAAAATGGTAATGCTGAAATACTGTTTTTCTTTGCACACAAGTTATGGAATATAATGATGAACGAAATGAACCAAAATATAAGACGAATTTTGAGATGCAAGGAAGTTATGGTTAAAAATATACCTATATATGCCTTTATTCGATAAATTTATTTTAATTGTTTAAATGATAATTTTGTCAAAATTATCATTTAATTGTTTGAAAATCTAATCATAACTTATTCAATGACGTAAACTTCTCTATAAACTAATTAATAAAAACTTAGAAAGTACAAATTTGATTTAAATCTCAGCTAAAAAATCACTTTAGACTGATTTCTTGTTGAAACCTTTCTAATACAAACAAACTCAAACCTATTAAACTTATGGGCACTAAATTTATTAAAAAACCATTATTATAAGAAATTTTTGATACGGAGAAATAATTTCTAAAAATCCCTCCATTAAATATTGGAATAAACTTGAAAGTAGTTGATTTCACTTCCAAAGTATTTTTTATTCGAAGCTGCAAAGATCTTGTTCAATTAGCAAAATGAGCTGGAAACTTCTCAATAAAATAATTAATTATAACTTAGACATTACAAATTTGATTTAAAACCCCAGTTTAAAAAAATTACTTTAGTCTGATTTTTTGTTGAAACATTTCTAATGGAAACAAATTCTATTAAACTTATAGGCACAAAATTTATTTAAAAAAAAAAACATTATTATTAGAAACTTTTCACACAGAGAAACAATTTTCTAAAAATCCATCCATTTAAATATTGCAATAAATTTGAAAGTAGTTCATTTCACTTCCAAAATATTTGCAGTTCAAAGCCACAAACATCTTGTTCAATTAACAATATTGTCAGGAAATAATACTTCGATGACTTCAATACATTTATCTCTCTAAGGAAAATGTTAACTAATGAACGATATTTTCAAGTATTCTTGCGATGACAAGAATAATTATCACCCTTCCGAAAAATGGAAAATGTTGAGATTTTCAACAGTCAGGAGAAAAAGCTTTTGCTGCTCCATGCTAATTCCCATCTCAAAGCGGACAGATTCATTTTTAATTTATTGATTATGAAATGGTGCGAGTGAAAGGCTACTTTGCTTCAAAAGAGAGAGCAAGAAAAGCAACATAGGAAAATTCGAACCCCTCACTGTTTCAAATTATCTTTTGGAGACCCTTCTGACATCTTACCGATATGTTTGAGGTATCCGACTACGTTGAAAACACTGATTATCGACCACATTGGTGAATGTTTTTTATTGTTATTTCTTGAAGTACAGATTTTCCTCTTTCCAAAACAGTTTATTTTTTCAGAAAGAGAAAGGCCTGACCTATCATCCAGGCTCACAGATTTTTCAGCTAAAATTGGTCTTTAGCTTCAATTTTCTCAAAACTTTAATTTTCATAAAAATTCTCCACCATTAGTATGGTCTCTCGAAAACTGATAGAGCTATTTACATAAAAATATCAGTGCATGCTTTAAATAATAGGGGCAATGCAATGAACCAAAAGTGTTATTGTTGGTGAAATACTTTTTCATTTACGGGTGTTTTGAGAAAAATTAAGTCGTAAATTTAAGGAAAAAATGTGTTCATACATATATTTTTAGCCATAACATATTTGTATCTAATGCTTTTTCTTAGAATTTTGGTTCATTTTATTCATTATCATATTCTATAACTTGCATGCAAAGAGAAATAGGATTGCTGCATTATAATTTTGTGTAGTGCAATTTACCGTTTTGATGAAATTTTATTAAAATGTACTACACACTTTACTATTTATCAAAATATATTATATTTTCAAATAGTTTTGTTGTATATATAGTATTTTGTATTTAAATTGACAATAAATCTAAAAAACATAGTTTTAAATAATCCAGTTTTCAAAAAAATTTCCTTTTAACATAGTCGGATACCTTAAGAATAAATGCGTTGCATTATTTGATTTACATATTGATCTGATATGACAGACACTAAGGATATGTTAATGAATACTTCTTCAGCATTCCGTAAGTGTCTTTATTACTCTGTAATATGTTATCCTGCAAAATTTGTCGGGAAAGCTGTTGTAATTTCTTTTAGTTTATTCTTTGTATTACATAAGGTGTGATAAAATCAACAATAAGTATTAAAAATTATTGAACTTACAATATTTTGTGAAATAATCTTTTTTATTAAACTTTTTTCTTCTCTTTGAGATTAAAATTTTCTTCAGAAATACCTTTCCCTTATCTTTAAAATAGCAAAAAATGTAATCTTTATCTTTCTTTAATAAATAATATCTTTAATAAATTAGATTTTTTTCTTCCAATAAGATTTATCTGCTCTGGACTATTCACCCTAAATACATTTTTATTTGATAATTTGCCGGTGTCCTCGCAAATTGGTAGCGCGTCTTCCCCGTGATCTGGGCGTCATGAATGAGCCCCCCCCCCCTGTAAAAAGGGTGCTCAGGGGTCTTTACCCTCAGAAGCTACTGCACCCCCTTTCCGTGGAAACACGGACATGACATCATCATCATTCGATAATTTTTTTCAGTAACTCCATACATGAGGGTAATATAAATTTAAATACAGGAAGACTAATACAACTTGTGTTGGGAAAGAATTGTTGGATACCGACTCTAAATTACTTGGAAGAAAAGAAAGAATTTTTTCTTCCTTACCAAAAACTATTAAAGACTAAGAAATGTTTGTCTCAATTCATTGCACCTAGACAGGATAGCCTGGCCTGTAGGGCGTTGCACTCGTAAGGTTAAAAGTTCGAAACCGACAGCCAAAGATTCCCCCATGTGTGGTGGTGACTGACGCAGGTATAAATCTGTCGAGGTCACAAAGTCCTCCATGTCGAGAGTAATACCACTGGGGGTGCTGATTCAGAGGGGATCGCTCTCTGATTCAGGTCCAAATGACGATCTGTGGTTGAGTGAATGAAAAGCATGAATGAAGTCTGCCCCTTAAAAAAGATTGTGAAACGTGAGTGGCAAAATCGTACTCTTGGCCCTAGATAACATCACTAAAAAAATACAACTACCAGTGTGATACAACTACGTAACAAAAATATTTAATTGCATTCTGTTAATAATAAATAAAATAATTGCCTCCATCTGTTTAATGATACAAATCCTTACTGACTTATATCGCCGACCTCCTGGCATAGGGGCAGCACCTCTACCACGTGATCTGGGCTTCCCGGGTTCAAATCCCAGTTCGGGCATGGTTGATGTTCCTCTGTTCTATTTGTGAGATATGTGATTATCCCCCCTGTAAAAAGGGATTGTGCTAGCGAATGAGTGATGCTTGAGTGGCAAAGTCGTACTCTTGATCCTAACTGGTGCTACTGAAATCAAGAGAAGCACCCTACTGGCTCAAATCGCTGTCTGTGTCACAGCGGACTTATCCAATAGCGTGTGCCATAAGAAATAACAGCAATAGAGATTTCTTTCACGTTATTTTATAACTATATCAAGCTTATAGGGTTAAAATGCCTGCTATCCATTTTATTTAAAGACGAATTGAAATGAAATTTTAAAATCAGTAACTTCATGATGATGTCGTGTCCGTGTGAAAGAGGGTGCTCCTGAGGGAAAAGACACCTGAGCACCTAGAATGCAGAAGTCCGACTTCAAGCTCAAATGAATGTGACATACATATTCGCTTGCACAACCTCTTTTTACAGGGGGGCACACTCATACATCTTACAGATAGAACACAGAACAACCATGCCCGAACCCGGGACCCCTAGATCACGGGGAAGACACGCTACTTTTATGCCAGGACGCCGGAGGTCAGCAATTTAATTATGTTAATTTATCATTTTTAAAAATGCTAATAACCTTCGGAATTGGAGACTCATTCGTGTCGAAAATCTTAGCAATTTCTCAAATCACGTTGCAAATTCTGATCATTTCAAAATCATATTTTTATTGAAAAATTTTATATTAATCTTGGACCAATATACCTAATATTCACCTTAGTTATAATTCGCTAGATTTAATTCTCGTTGAAAAACAGAAAAGATTAATTTTTGGGAGGAACAAATTTTATAAATTTTTATTGCAATCTGATGACGAGAAATATGTATGCTTGCAAAACTTCAACGTTTTATTGCATGGTTTTACAAATTAAGTTGACGAGAGGTACTACCTACGTGGAGGTTGTACCGTGGTCGGTGATGGCTCTCAGGACTCAACCACAGTTTCCGCCATTGTTGCTGTGTAGCGGTGGTCTGGTCATTCAGTACTTATTTCCGAGTGCCTTTGGGCGGGTTGGAAAGTCAGTGGTATGACTTATAATTTAAAATTGTATGGCCATTATCGCCAAACAAACTAGAGTCACAAGAGACAGTAGATTTAATTTGCTATATTTTTAACTAGCCGCCTTTGGCAACACGCTGGTTCGCCATAAGTAATGCGTTCTAAAATTTTCAATTAAGTCACATATTCATTAGCCTTGAAGCAATTCCGGGCATTGATTGGCCTGAAATTAAAAATGTTTTTTTTTCGTGATGCTGCCAAAATATTAAATATGTATTTTTAAAGAAAGAGAAAAAGAAAAAAAATTATTGAATTAATGATACAGATATTGTAAACGATTATAGAAATATGCCATTAAGTCGGGATTTCAATGCATATCCTGTCTAAATTCAATCAGGTTTACCATAAATAAAGAAGATTTGTTGAATAAAATGATTTAGATATTGCAAAAAATTATAGAAACCTTTGCTTTGCATTTATTTTTTTTCGAAAATATCACATTTTTTGTTTATTTTATTTTATCCAGTCACATGCTAAAAGTTGCATATCTTTAAATTTATTTTGCGATGATAGTTTTTTTTTATTTGAACTTCCAGCATTCCTTTATCTTATCCAGTCACGCGCTATAAACATGGTTAAAATATTTCTTTAAAAATTCGTTAAAAAATAGAAGTTACGTTATAAATTAGAAAATCTGATACAGTTAGAAAGCTAATTTTTTATCTTTAAATGGATATAAAAATCATGTTTGTGCAATCATATTTTCGGAAGTTATAGCGGAAAAACGTCGAAATTTCGCTTAAATTTTAATTAATTCAAATTCTAATTAAAAGTTCAAAAAAAGGGCTCCGAGGTGCACATTCCCAAAATCCAAGGTATACATGTACCAAATTTGGTAGCTGTAGGTCCAACGTTCTGACCTGTAGAGCGCCAACACACACACACGCGCGCACACACACACACACATTTAGCTTTATTATAAGTATAGATATAGATTAAACTTTTATAAGATCAATTTTATCCTCTTTTGTTTAATCTTATCTTTTCAGTATACGCATCAAATCATGATTTACTGGCTTCTTTTCAATTTCGAAGCAACCCGAAGGCTATTTTAGGCAGGATTTCTAAAATTTGTATGAAGGATTTATAGTCAAATTTGACGTTTTAGAAGAATTCGAATTTTTACCACTAGTATTGCATTAAACTGTACTGAAGAAATTGTATTTGTAAGAGATCTGAAAATATAACCTATTTTAAAGAAATAGATTAAAATGTTTATTTGTCTTTTTTAATGGTAGAAACGAATCTCAAGTTGCGCTAATAAGATTAAAGTAACTTCGCATAACAAAACTGCTCAGACAAATTTTACGAATTTCTTCAGTTCTAAAATCTCACTATTAATTACAACAGCCAATTGATAAGTACTAGTTTATTTACAGTAAATAAAAAAATTAAATTAAAATCAAAATTGACGGGACGTACTTCCTATGGGGAGGTTTGTACTGTGGCTGGCAATGATCCTCAGGCCTCAAAAACAGTTCCAGCCAATGTTGCGTTCGGGTCATTTAGTAATTTTTTCGAGTGCCTTCAGGAGAAATAACCTCTAAGAAATTGGATTTTTAAGAATTTTGTTAACTTTAAATGAGTGAGTAGAATGAAAAGTTTGCAAATTGTTTCTCCAAATATAAACGTGGGCCGCGGTGGTAGGGCGGTAAGGCCCCGGCTTTGGAACCGGAGGGTTTCAGGTTCGTGACTCGATTTCACCTAAAAACCGCCGTGTGAGGGTTGCACGTTAAATCTGTCAGGCCAAATGCCCTCCGCCTGGTGTGGAGAGGGCGGTGCCAGCTCAAGTGTCGTCCTCGTCATCTGACAGTGGTTCAAAATGCTGAGGTCAGTCTCAAAATAGTTCTAGTGTTGCTTCAAAATGGGACGTTAACGTAACTAAACTAAACCTAGGTATAATAATTTGATTATCATTTATCTTTCATTGCAGTTGATACAAATGTACCAAAATATGATTATTTGTTTATAATTTGTTCTGTATTACAGTCACATAAATATATTTGGTAATCGTCTCATTGTTGTTGCTTTAACTTTTGTTGCTTAAACTAATGCAATTATAAATGGAGACAGAAATACATATAAGAGCACAATTTAATACCTTTTGAACAAATAAGTCGGGCATTAATTCGGGATGCTTAAAGAGAAAAAAAATGAAATATGTTGCGAAAATCAATACAAATTTCAAATAAAAATTCAATAAGAATTTTTAAACATTTTTTTTTCCTTCACATTGTTTGATTTTACTGCAAATGAATAATCCAAATCATTTCAGGTGTCGTCCTCAACATCTGACCATAGCTCAAAATGACGAGGTACGTCCCAAAATATCTCTAGTGCTTCAAAACAGGACGTTAATAAACTAAACTAATCCAATTATAAATGGAAACAGAAAGACAAATAAGAGCACAATCGAATACCTTTAGAGCTAATAAGTCATGCAACAATTCAGGATGCTAAAAGAAAATCAAAAGGTTTCAAATCATTTCAGGGGTTGTCCTCGTTGCGGTTCAAAATGACGAAGTCCGTTCCAAAATAGCCCTTGTGTTGCTTTAAACGGGACGTTAATATAACTAAACTAATCCAATTATAAATGGAAACAGAAAGACAAATAAGAGCACAATTGAATGCCGTGCAAAAAATTCAGGATACTAAAAGAAAAAAATGATATATATTGCAGAAATCACTAAGATAAACGTCAGTATCTTTAAACCTTTTTTTTCTGCACCGTGTTTGATTTTGCTGTTAATGAATAACCCAAATCATTTCATTCTCATCCAAGACGAAGCGGAAATCAAGATGTTACGAGTGACTCTTTTTATAAAGAAAGTATTTCCCTAACTAATTACCGAGATTCGCATTGCTGTAATTCAATCACTAAAAAGGAAACCAGGAATATGATATAAAAGACACAGAATTCTGTGTGTCCGCTTTTTTTGTGACTTGGAAACTTGCCAGAAATTGCCCTGTTCCAATGATTTGTTGAATCTTCATTCATTATTTTCCACTTATATTCTGCAATGACAGCTGTCTCCTGAGAGTTTTGAATAATGACACTATCTTAGAAAGTAATGTCCTTTTTGAAAGTTATGCCCTATGTTTTCCAGCAAAAGTAAAAAGAAAAACCATTTGGTTTATTATTGTTATTCTTTTATATAATGAAAATTGCTTACAACAAAGTATTTTTAAGTGCTAAGAGGAATTGTACCAAATTAAAATCAGAATTAAGGTATCCGACTACGTTAAAAACATTAAGTATCAACCACATTGGTGAATTATTATTATTATCATTATTTGTAGTTCAGATTTTCCTCTTTCCAAAACAGTTTAACCTTCTTAGGATAAGGAAGGTATGACCTACCATGCATGGGAATTTTAAACAAATCATTTTTTTCAGCTAAATTTTGTTTTTGACTTCAATTTTCACAAAACTTTAATTTTCATAAAAATTCTGCACCGACAACAAGATATCTCAAAAATTGACAGAGATATTTGCCTAAAAATTTCAGCGTGTGTTTTAAATAATTTGGGCTATGAAATGAACGAAAAGTTATATTGGTGGGGAAATACTTTTTCGTTTATAGGTTTTTTTAGAAAATAAAGTTGTAAATTGATGAAAAAAATACATATATACTTATTTTTAAACATCACTTCTTTGCATTTCAAGTATTTTTCTTAGATTTTGGTTCATTTCATTCATCATTATATTGTATAACTTGTGTAGAAAGAAAAATTGGATTGCTGCATTACCATTTTGCGTAGAGTGATAACCATTTTGGTTAAATTTTATTAATATTTATTATAAATTTACATATTTCTCAAAATATAATATAGTTTCATATATATTTTTTGTATTTATTGAGTTTCTTGGCAATACATCTAAAAACCATAATTATTTTTTTAATCCAATTTTTCAAATTTACCTTAAAAATATAGTCGGATACCTTAAAAAAACGGACGGAAAGCACATTATTATCAAATGGTGAAGATAAGATTAGCTATACCATTCAGGTATATGACTAAGTTAGAAGGAAAAATTTTGAAAAATTGAATTTTTTAAAAAGTATTTAAAATTATGGTTTTTAGATGTATTATCAGTTATAATACAAAGTACTATAAATACAACAATATTATTTCAAAATATGATACATTTTGAGAAATAGGAAAATTTGTAGTAAATTTTAAAGAAAACTTGATCCACCATTAATACTCTTCGCAAAATGGTAACGCAGCAATCCTATTTGTCTTTGTACACAAGTTATAGAGTATAATAATGAATGAAATGAACCAAAATCTAAGAAAAATCTTGAGATGCAAAGAAGTTATGTTTAAAATTATAAGAATATATATGTATTTTTTCCATAAATTCACGTCTTATTGTTTCTAAAATCACCTATAAACGAAAAAGTATTTCACCAACAATAAAACCTTTGGTTCATTTCATTGCCCATATCACCTAAAACACACGCTGAAAGCTTTATGTAAATACCCCTATTAGTTTATTATTTAAAATATAAGCTGAAATTTTCACGCAGAAACCTCGATTAGTTTTTGAGATATCATGTCGTCGGTGTAAAATTTTTATGAAAATTAAAGTTGAAAATAGAAGCAAAAGACAAAATTTAGCTGAAAACTATGATTAGTTTAAAATTCCCATGCATGGTAGGTAATATGCATGATTATAGAGCATAATGTTTTTTGTCGTGTCCGTGTTTTCACGGAAAGGGGGTGCAGTAGTTTCTGAGGGTAAAGACCCCTGAGCACCCAGAGGGAAGAAGTCTGACTTCTAGCTCACACACACGACGCAAAACTTTTTAGGGGGCTGTCGAACTCATTCATACACTCATTCCTCCATCCGCAAGTCAGAATTTAGATAAAAATCAGAGACCGACTCATCCCTGAATCCGTACCCCCAGAGGTATCGTTTTGTTATGTGAATTTGGAGGACTTTGCAGTCTCGACCTATTTAACGTGCTCCAACTGCCATGAGCCAACACGGCGATCTTTGGCAGAGACGACCGCGACCTTTCGGTTACAAGACGGACCCTCTACCAACCAGGCTACCGAGGCCCAGAGACCCTAATGATGAATGAAATGAACCAAAATCTAAGAAAAACCTTGAGATGCAAAGAAGTGATGGGTAAAAATATAAGTATATATGCATTTTATCCATTCACAACTTCATTTTTTCTAAAAGCACTTATAAATTAAAAAGCATTTCACCAACAATCAAACTTTTGGTTCATTTCATTGCCTCTATTATTTAAAACACAAGCAGTATGTTTATGCAAGTTTATGTAAAGACCACAATTAATTGTAATATCATGTTAATGGTGAAGATTTATGCAAATTAAAGTTTTGAGAAAATTGGAAGTAAAGACAAATTTCAGCTGTAAAATATGTGACCCTGGATGAAGGGTCAGTCCTTCCTTTTCCCAGAAAAAATAAATTGTCTTGGAAAGAGGAGAGTATGAGCTACAAGAAATAACAATTTAAAAAAATTAGCCAATGTTGTTAGTAACCAATATTTTTAACGTAGCTGAATGCATTAAATAATCAGAAAACCGTTGGATGCATGAAGATAAGTTGTGAAGATTAGATAAAAATTAGTTGTGCGCCAAAATTTGCATTACACCAGCAAAACGCTCATAATTATTTTTTAATTAAATCACTATCAAAGAACTAGCTATTGAAAAAAGATAATGAATATGTTTTTCATATATTATTGGATATATACAAAATTAACAAAACTACAAAAACTAAAAATTAAAAAGTGAAATTTTCCGTTCTAAGTTGTTTTCAAACATTTCAATGTTAATAACAAATAATTAGGATCAATAAAATGTGGTAGAACATTTATATGCATGATATCATTTTATGAATACGATGTGTAAGTTGCGGTGAAGTCAATTTCAAAAAACACGATTTGTATATATAATTGCATTTACTTACGTAAAATCGATTTATCCTCACAATAAACATCTTTAGCTATAAATGCTCAAATAAAATATAAAATATGAAATACTTCAATCTTCACATTCGCTTGGACAGTTCCGTTTTACAGAGAGACACATTCATACAACTCACAGATAGAATAAAAAAAATTTTAACGAAACGAATGACGTTCATTTATGTAGGATCTCCAAAGATAGTCAATTTTTTGCTCGTGGGAGCGTCTTCCTAGCAAATGGTGAGCAGTTGTTGAAGTAGATGCGGCTACGTTCCGAATTAATCACTTAAAAATGTCATGTTTGAAAATGTTGAATTTTTATGTTTTTTTTTTTTTCATCATAATAAACAGTGTTCAATATCATTCGCCTGATAATTATACACCAACCTAATATTAAAGTATTTCGTGTTTGAAAAGTGGGCTTTTGATATCCAGTTTTCTATCTTTTGTTTTATACTAGAGTTCTGGAAATATAAAAAATAATGTTGATGGCAATGCAGAATTTTAAATCAGTGGAATTTTTATTTTACTTTTTCCTAATAAAAATTGTTCAAGAACCCCTGATAATTATGCATCTACCCAATACTTCCGGAAGAGAAAATAATAACATGTCAAGTTCCTTAAGGAATCTAGCTACATTAAAAACACTGTTTGTAGGCCTTATTGGCAAATTTGTTATTATTATTACTTCTTGTAGATCAGATTTAACTCTTTCCCAAACAATTCATCTTTTCTAGGAAAAGGAAGGCATCATCTATCATCCAAGGTCAACTATTTTTTCATCTAAAATTTGTCTTTAACTTCCATTTTTTCAAAACTAATTTTTTCAAAAATTCTCCACCAATAACACGATACCTCAAAAATTAATAGAAGTATTCACATAAAAATTTCAGCGTGTGCTTTAACCCTTTCAGGGGCACTATGCCAAAAATGATTTTTTTTTCGAAACAATTATTTAAATCTGATTATATCCTATTACTGTCATGTAATTTACAGTTAAAAAAAATTAAGGTCCTTAGGGGGCTGGGGGGTAGGTGACATACTGGGTATGTCACCGCGCATCTAGAACATGTTTTGGAGCGAATTCACAAATATGCAACTCGTAATTAGAAGGTATTTTTATGAAATGAAAGCAGTTTTAGGGATTCATGACGCTTTTTAACATGAATGGCGCAAAAAAATGAGCTTTTTGAATTCGAAAATAAAGTTTATCGGAATAAAATGAAGACAAATTACATCATATGAAAACATGCTTCCATCTTGAATTTTTTGTGTGGAAACAGAATATTTTCTAAGACTCGTGCTGCCGTCTATTGGCAAGATAAAGACGCAAAAAACGTTAGGAAATTTTATGTAGTTATTTCAACGTGATTTCTTAGTTTTAAAAAAATTGTAAAAAGGTGACATATGGAGTATGTCACCGCCCCTGAAAGGGTTAAATAATATAGGCCATGAAATGAACCAAATGTTTTACTGTTGGTGCAACACTTTTTCATTTGTAAGTGTTTTTTAGGAAAATAAAGTCTGAATTTATGCAAAAATGCATATATGCGTATGTTTTCACCCATAACTTCTTTGCATCTGAAGGTTTTTCTTAAATTTTATTTCATTCATCATTCTATTCAAATAACTTGTTTGCAAATAAAATTAGTATTGCTGCATTACCATTTTGTGTGGAGTCTCAACCGTTTCGGTTCAATTTCATTAAAATGTACTACACATTTTCCTGTTTCTCAAAATATATTATATTTTCAAATATTTTTTTCTTAATTTTCAGTATTTATAATTGACAATACATCTAAAAAGCATCAATAATTTTTAAAAAATCCAATTTTTCGAAAACCTTCCTTGGAACTTAGTCGGATACCTTAATTTAAAGCAATTCGAGATATTTTGCTAAACAAATAAAGGATAAAAAGAATGTTGAGGAACCGTATCCCTTTCTAAGCCCTTCCCTGGCTTTTTTCAATCATTTGATTTTCTTTCTTCCCCACAACTTGATTTTGATTTTCTGCCTCATCAGGAGAAATCGTTAGATCGGGGAAGTTTCCTTTTTCTCTCTTTTCCTTTTCGATTTTTTTTCCTTTTGTTTTTGCTGACTCATTCTTTCTGGGCCCTTTAAACCCGGAACGCTTATCTTTCATGTTAATCGAAAACTGCAATTTTTTCCTCCGTAATTTTGACATAAATGATGGGAGTAACTGTAAAGGGTGATAGTACACATCAAGACGCCTGTTGGGAAACTTTTCTCCGTACAATCGTCGCACCTCTGCACTATTCCCATTTACAGCTCCGTAAATGAAGTGCATATCAGCCTTTTCTTGATTAGTGAAGGGCAATATCTTTCATTACGTTTCTACCGTGATTTACACCTGCACACTCGGGTCAGTAGCTTTTATCTTAAAAACATTTTGCAAATGCGTTCTTTTTCTTCCCCATATCACAATTTCATGTTCTTCTTCCAGAAACTTGCAGCTATAACGCTTGCATGGATAAATTTGAAAAGGCTCAAACACGTTTGCATTTGAATTCAAATTATGCATTTTCTAATGAAAGTTGATTGTTTTTATATTGTACTATCACCTCTTAAAGTTTGCTTTATCGTTTTTTATTTTGCTCATTACATGCGAGCATTTCAATTTCCTGTCCCCCTGAATGCGGTCAAATTTGCGCCTCTTAACCTCTCCCGATAGTTTCAATTTTGAGCTCAAAATTTAAGTTAAAGTCTAAACTTTAGTAAACATTTAACTAAATAAAAAAAAATACTGGTAAGAAGTAGTTGTTAGGTACTTCAAAGTCTAGAGCGCCCTCTATCGGCATTTTATTAACTTTGTGTTTAAAGCTTTTTTTTAAGAAAATACTAATTTAAAGAATGAGTTTAGCGAAAACCACAAGTGAATCGATCCATTTTTTAGGAACCTAAACTTTGATGGCGCCCATCTCCTTCGGAAGACGTTTTGGACACTTGGTTTCCTATTAACTATTTCTCGTCTTGAGGTGTACTATCACCCCATAAAGTTACCCATCATTTATGAAACACTCTGTGTGTGTGTGTGTGTGTGTGTGTGTGTGTGTGTGTGTGTGTGTGTGTGCGCGTGTGTGTGTGTGTGTGTGTGTGTGTGTGTGTGTGTGTGTGTGTGTGTGTGTGTGTGTGTGTGTGTGTGTGTGTGTGTGTGTGTGTGTGTGTGTATATATTCTAACAAGACTAAAATTTAAATTTAAATTTAAAAAGCTATCATTCCATTTAGTGTGCGCGAATGCAGCTACTACTAAAATTTAGATGAATCACATAAATTAGCAATATAAGAGAACACAAAACTGAATATGGAAACGGAACTAAAAATAGGAATCGAAACTAAAAATTATTTCATATTCGAACGAGATTTTAAAAAAAATATATTAAAAAATTATCATTGTATTTAGAGAGCTCTAATGCTGCTACTACCAAAATACAGATGAATCTAAGTAAATTAGAAAAATATGCAAAGTAAAAGGTAATAAAGTAAGGATCACCCTCAGGCAAGGATTCAAAATAAGGAATTTTTTCTGTGAGGCATTGGTGGACAATATTCAAAAGTATTGACACCTTGTGACCCAAAAATTAAGGCCAAAGAGAAACATCAATTTAATAGCAAAGACATAAAATATCATTAAAATCATCATCAAATGAAGTAACAGTACATACAAAAATATATGAAATAAACTTACATTAATGTTTTATGTTAATGTTATGTTATGTTAATTATTGGGTTGTTCGGAAAGTCATTTCGTATTTTTGTGTCAAAATGAAAAGAAATTTTCGTTTAATGAATAAATTATTTATTAAATTATAAAATTGCCATTCTGGTCTAATACCTTTTGGTAGTAACATGATTACACGCTCATAAAAGTTTTGGTTTTTGCTGTAAAAAAAACTGATCGAGGTGGGTTTTGGCCTCCTCATTTGAAGGAAAAATTTTGCAAATCAGTTCTGGTACTGATGTACTGTTAACACATCTTCTCCACACATATTGGCTAATTTATTTCTGGCTTGAACAGCACTTTTACATTTTATAGCAAAAAAGAAAAAAATGACGAAAATGCTGTTTATTGCTCTCCATATTTAAAAGGGCACCATCCAAAAACTACTGCGAAGAATCAGCTGCACTTTTTCACACTCAAGCCTTGCTATATCAGCTCTTAAAACATAAAATGATTTTGCGGTTTAAGTATGAAATTGGGTGCGAAAAATGCAATTAAATCCTTTGTCAGGAAAAAACGAAATTACTTTCCGAACAACTTAATAATTATGTTATGTTAATGTTAACTTTCATTAATGTTTTGGAAAAAGAACTGGAGTCTTACTTATCTTTATCGGAATTTAACTTCAGCTTTTTGGCTCGGAAGTTAGTTTTTACTGAATAAAAAATCAACCACTCAATGAACCGGAATAAAAAGTAACCTATGTTACATTCCTGACTATAATGTATGTTTGTTCTAAATTTCATCCAATTCCGTTCAGCCGTTGTGGCGTGATTGTGTAACAAACGTCCATCCATCCAAATTTTCACATTTATAATATTAGTATAGATAATATCTCATGTCTTGCTAATTATAAATTTTAGTTCTAAATTTCAAACACTACTTTTCTGTCTTATAACATCTTTTCCCTATTGTAACTAGAAAGAGTTCGCTTTCTTTTTGATTTGAAAATGCTGCTGCACTCAAGTCAAACTTTCGGGCTTTGCCTATTTATATTTTGAACATATTCTGATCGATTAGAGGGAATTGATTAATGACCGTGTGTTCCCAACTAGGTAAACAAGGTCAAAAAGCGGCTCTCCTGTCCATGAACGAAATATTTATCACCGATCTCTAAACATTCATCAATCACCTCTGTCGCAGGAAATGTCACCAAGAATTCCCAGAAATATTGCATGTTTTCGCATAGCTGTCGTTCTTTTTTTTTATTCTCCATTCCTGCTACCATAAGCCGTTTTTCCCTATAATTCCCTCAAAAAACTGGTACCAAGAGCGAAAAGTGAACAACACAAGAATCAGAGAAAGTAGAATGAAAATTAAAAATGAAATCGACTATGACAAATTTTAAGTGAGGAAATTATTTTTAAAGATATTGTATCTTTTAATTGAAACGTATTGTCTTTTTGATTGAGTTGCTCTGACAGTATTCGGAAAGAGCTGCTGATCTTTATGAAGAAGAGTATTGTTTAGGTCATTTCATTGGTACCAATTGTTTCAAAACTTATGAGGGATAGTTTTTCCCAATCAGATTGTTTACACATTTCTCATATTACGAAATAGGTTTCGTTTTCTTTTTATCTGAGTGTTAAAATATATCTTTCATTTGGATTGTTTTGGATTCTATTGGTACAGAAACCATGATATTGACTATGTTGAGCCAAGCTGTACTTTTTTTTTCAGGATTAAAATGTGAAATTTCATCTATAAAAACAACGTGAAAGCTTTTGAAAGATATAAAAAGTACTTAAAAAATGTTGATAAAAACCTATTTGATTTCAAAAATGCAAACATTTGAGCATGCTTTGTCTTACTGAGTAAGAACGGTTATGGAATGTTCGTGTTTTGAAGAAAAGTGCAAATGCTAGGCATTGAAATTTGGACATTGTGAGAATACATGTTGGACAGACAACTGAGAACACAGAGATAATTGTTCGCCTTCCAACAAGTGGCAACGGGTGAATCTGGAATGTCCGATACGCACACGTGCTGGCATGAGGCTGTGCATGAGGTTTAATAGCATGTAGTTTATTGTTAGTTTCAAAGTCTCAACTTGCTAGTCATGTGACGATATGTTGGCTGCAATTCTGCCAAAGTGGAGATTGAATTCCTCCAAGGATCAAACCTGCGATGTTTGGGTTTGATGTCACGTAACTTATCCATTTGCTAAAAGCGATCGCTTGTGTCTAGTGCCTGTTACTAGCTTATTAAGAGGTCATCACAGTCATTTAAAATAAAGAAGTCTTTTAGTATGTTTAGCCTACAGAAATAATGTGATCACTGGAATACTTGCCAATTTAGCAGTCTTGTCTGCCTCCTCATTGCCCAGAATTCCTACATGGGATGGTATCCAGGAGAGTAAAATGATTAAATCACGGGAAGTAAGTTTGTTAAAAATTTCTAGAATATACACTGATGGAAAAAAAATCCCAGTACTAGGAAGGAGCTGTGCTAGATTAATGAAATTTGGTAGGCGTATTTATACATCTGAAAGATGACGTCGATTCAAATTTCGAGCTACGCGCGTAGGTGTGGCGCTAGTAGCGACACTATGAACATGCAAATGAGGTTTGCTTTATATAAGCGCTGTAAGGTTCGGGATCGCTATTTACAGTTGAGATTTGACGTAGTGGGTTAATGTTAGTCACGGATGCCTCTGAGAAGACGAAGAATCCATTATCAACTGCTCACTGAGTTTGAACGAGGTCGTGTTGTAGGGCTACGAGAAGGTGGGTTTTCTTTCCGCAATATTGCTGAAAGACTTGGCAGGAATGTATCCACTTTGCATGAGTATTGGCGGCAGGGGTCAAGGGAAGGTACTGCCTCAAGAAGATCAGGTTCCAGGCGGCCACGTGGGACTACTGAGAGAGAAGACCGTCGTATTCGGCGTATGGCTATGTCTAATCGTACTGCGTCTGCAGCTGATATTCGAGCTGCAATTGGCACCACAGTGACACAACAAACTGTTACAAATCGGTTACTTCAAGGACAGCTTCGAGCCAGACGCCCTGTACAGTGCATTCTACTGATTCCAAACCACTGCCGTTTGCGATGTGAGTGGTGTCAAGCTAGAGCTCATTGGAGGACGAAGTGGAGATCTGTTGTGTTTTCTGATGAAAGCCGGTTCTGCCTTGGTCGCAGTGATAGCCGTTTGTTGGTTAGAAGGAGGCCAGGTGAACGCCTGCGAGTGGCCTGTCTGCGGCCTAGACACACAGGTCCTACTCCTGAAGTTATGGTTTTGGGAGCAATTTCGTATGACAGCAGGAGCACTCTCGTGGTTATCCCACGAACCCTGACTGCAAATTTGTACGTTAGTCTAGTGATACAACCTGTTGTGCTGACATTCATGAACAGCATTCAAAGGGGTATTTTCCAACAGGATAACGCTCGCCCTCATACCGCTGTTGTAACCCAACGTGCTCTACAGAGGGTCGACATGTTGCCTTGGCCTGCTAGATTACCAGATCTTTCTCCAATCGAGCACGTATGGGGCATCATTGGATGACATATCCAGCGTCATCCACAACCAGCATTAACCATCCTTGCATTGACCGTCCAAGTGCAACAGGCATGGAACTCCATCCCACAAACTGATATCCGACACCTGTCCGACACAATGCATGCACGTTTGCATGCTTGCATTCAAAATTCTGGCGGTTACTCAGGTTACTAATGTACCAACATTTCACATTTGAAATGGCTCTACCTGTGATCTTGAAACTTTAATCAATTAAATATGTTACCTAGACAAATGTATTCCTAAAATTTCATTTGGGATTTTTTTTTCCATCAGTGTATAAAATACTAGCTGGTACCCGGCGTGTTGCTGCAGCGAAAGAAATAGTATTAGAAATATCGCTTGAAATTTAAAATAACTATCTTGCCTAACTAGGGAATGATAGAAAGAATGGTATTTCTTTTCGTATCGGAAGTGAATACATTCATTGAAAATGAGTGACATTGGGTTGGGGAATAAGTTCGTTGCGTTTTTATATTTTCTTTGTTTTACAACGACGTTTTCGCTGTTTATCGAAGTATGTAGTATTCATTCGAAAGAGCTCTACTGCTCTATAATATTATATTCATTGTCTTTCTGAATAATTTAATTATTGATTGCTTTTGAGGCTTAGAAATGGAATACCCAGGAGCTAAAAATCTCCATTTTCTACACCTGCTCTTCATCGTTGCCAAAACGTTGCCTAAGCAGCCCAGGATATATGTAACGAATACGAAGAAGGCGTCATAAGCAAGTCTGCAGCAAGAAAATGGTGAAGCCTGACTTCCATCCAAGGAAGACCAGGATCTGCGTTTGGGGGGGGGGGGGGACTGGGAGGGCATGGTGTGGTGGGAAATGCTCTAAAGGAATGTCGCGGTCACCAAGGGGCTCTACATAGCCCAGCTACAACGCGTGAAAGTGGCTATGGGAGTGAAAAGACCCCATCGACAAAGCCAAACCATACTCCTTCACGACAACGAAAGGCCCCATGTTGCACATCATAACCACACTCCAATAGCTCGAATTAGAGGTCCTTTAGCCTCCACCGTATTCTCTGGACTTTGCACCGACGGATTACCATCTTTTCCACTACCTGTAGAACCATATGATTGGTGTATGACACTAAAGAGGATCTTAAAAACCAGATCTGGTGATTTTGGCGGAGTGGCATCGACAAATCAGTCAAGAGGTGGATGGGGGTCATAAACAGCAACTTCGAATACACAATCTATTAATTCATTGTTATTACTAATGATTTTTTTAAATAAAGGACTTTGCACCATTTCATTGAAAACTAGGGTAACCAGCACTTTGCAGCGCCAGTAGAATTAGTTTTGGATATACCGTTTGAAATTTAAAGTAACTGCCTTGTCTAGTTAGAAATGATATCGGAAATGAAAACATTCATTGAAATTGAATGATATTTAAAAGAGAAATGTGACTAATTTTTATTCTATTCTTTTTTACTTTAAGATTCAAGAGATTTAGGGTTGGCAGTATTTTCGTTTTTCCGTCTTCAACAGAAACAAATTTCTTGACAGTCCGACTCGTAGCATCCAGAATACAGCTGGTTATGTGAAAAATATTTAGTACATCTACGAAACTGTCTTAGGTTCAGTCCGTACACTTGAAGTGACTGGCCTTGCGCCTTGTTGGTGGTCATCGAGTGCTCTCATCATTTATCATTTGTTTATGAAGATCGATTTGGCTAGAGATTCTAGATGCTGCGTTGTTTGTTCACTTAATTTAGTTTAGTTTAGTTATATTAACGTCCCGTTTAAAGCAACACGAGGGCTATTTTGGGACGAACCTCGGCATTTTGAACCACGGTCATATGACGAGGACAGCACCTAAAGTGGCACCCCCCTCTCCACACCACACCACACCAGTGGGAGGACGTTTGGCCTGACAGATTTAACGTGCAAGAGACCCCCTCACACGACAGATCTTCAGTGGAATCGAGTCTCGAACCTGAAACCCTCCGGTTTCAAAGCCGAGACCTTACCACCAGGCCACCATGGCCCTTGTTCACTTAATAAAGTCACGAACGTTTGGGAACATCTTCAATTTAGTATCTGGGTCGTGGTGGCTGGGGGTAAGGTCTCGGCTTCGGAACCGGAGGGTTTCTAAAAGAGTCAATTCCACCAAAGAACCGTCGTGTGAAGGGGTCTCTTGCATGTTAAATCTGTCAGGGCGAGTGTTCTCCAACTGGTGTGGAGAGGGGGGTACCAGTTCCGATAACGTCCTCATTATCTGACAGTGGTTCAAAATGACGAGGTCCGCCCCCAAAATAGCCCTAGTGCTGTTTTACAACGGGACGTTAATAAAACTAAACTAAAACCAACTGAATTTAGTATCACTCCTGAATCTGTTATGTGTCCTTGGCGTGTTGTTTTGACAATAATCTTTGATTAATAGATGCGATAAATAGACTCAAAAATATTTTTTATATATTAAATAATTTTACCATGCCTCTAACCATCTCGTAAGGGCAAGTATTACGTATTCAAAGTTTTATAGCGATCAGATGAGCGGTACGGCTGCGCATAAGAGACATACAGACAAATATTCATTTTTACTTATACCAGCGGGTGACCGAGCTCCGCTCGGAGAAAACAGGTATCGAAGCGAACTCGAAGATTTAAATTTTCAATTGTGATTTATCAAAACAATACATGCCATAAGAAAATTTGTGAAACCATTGGTGAAAAAATAACCGGTTAAAGTGCACCATTGTAAACTATTCTAAACAAAGTTAGAGTTTGGAAAGGGAACTATTCTATACAAAGGTAAAGATTGAAGTGTGTTGAAGTTCAAAATTTTTGACAAATTTATTTAGAAAAACCAAACATATATACATACATAAGAAACATATTATAAACCTATAACAGCATAAACATAAAACTTTATTAGTTCGCCATATTGGCTATAGATGGCAGCACGTTACAGCTTGAAAATTTAAGTAGCCATTAGGGCGAACTAATAAAGTTTGAAAATATCCTATCTGTAACTCCGAACTGCTCGACCGTAGCGCTTCAAAACCGGCGCCAATCGATTCCTCGTGGCCAAAAACCCCAGACCCCCAAGTTTACCGTTTATTAATTCTGGGGCGATTGTCGACTTGGCAACCATTCCTCGTATTATAGTATTAGATTGATACTAACTGGTACTCAGCTGGTTGCTGCTGCAGAAGAAATAATTTTGGGAAATATCGTTTGAAATTTAAAATAACTGTCTTGTTTAATTAGGAAGGATAGAAAGAATAATATTCATTTCCGAATAAAATAAGGATAATGCTTATTTTATTCGGAAATGAATAGAATCATTGAAATTGATATATATATATGAAGAAGAAGAGTAAATAATATTCATTCTATTTTATTAACTTTATTATTCAAGACTTTAGGGTTGGCAATATTTTTTGTTTGTTTTTCCATCAACAACAGAAACAAATAAGTGCAAGTAATAAATATTTGAAGTTTTATCGCAATCGGACGAGCTGCACGGCAGCGCATTGAGACAAGCATTCAATTTTATTTATATAGATATGTTTAAATGGAAACTCGCTGAAATATATAGCAATTAAAATCTGTTTGCATTTTGCTCTGAATGGCAGCATCTGTATCATGATTATACTGTTTTCTCGACCTGTTTTTGTGTTTCCACCATCAAAACCAATAGCTTCCAAAGTAGGAGCCGCGGTATTCTGATTGGTAGAGCGTCCGTCTCGTAACCGAAACATAGCGAGTTCTGTCCTCGTCTCGGCCAAAGACAGCCGCGTTGGCTCATGGCAGTTAAATAGGTCGTGACTGCAAAGTCCTCCAAGTTCCCATAACCTCTGGGGGGGGTACTTAATCAGGCATCTCTGATTTGGATCTGTACTTTGGCTTGTGGATGGATAAACGAGTTAGACCGCCCCTTAAAAAGGGTTGTGTCTTGTGTGCTCCAGCAAAGTCGTCCTTTTACCAGAACGGTGTTCGTTCACAGCGAAAGCCTCTACCTCATTCGAACGAGCTAAATATCAATCGTCTTGGTATGACCAAGTGGCATTAGAAAGAAGAAACTTTCAGAGTATTTTTTATCAATAATCATTTTTTCTAATTTTTTCAAAATGTACTTGGAACTCATTATCTGTTGAGCTGACCAATGGGACTTGGCCAACACATTACTCATCCACCTCAAAATTGGTACGAATATATACCTCTTTTTTCTAATATTGGGGCATTTTAATCCTTATATTTTCTTGGAAAAATAGTATCATAAAATAAATAATAATTTAATAAAATTATTCATATATTTCTGAAATGGTACAACTTCAATTTTCAAAGAAATTCGAAATTTTTAGTCTTAATTTTTGAAGTCAAAGTGGGGCTCGTGATTATTCAAATGATTTCTTTGCTACCAAATATCAAATTCAGGATGTCATATTCCATCTGAAAACCGTAATCATGTGGAGGTGGTATTGGCAGAATTGTGCCAATACGTAGGTTGAATTCCGCCAACGATCAAGCCTACGATGTTTGGGTTTAAAGTCCAGTAATTTATCCATTCAACAAAAGCGAACTCTGATGTCTAGTGGCTGTTACTGGATTATTAAGATGTTACCACAATACTCCCCAACCAGTGAGGCGGTAGAGAAGAACGATTTTATAGAATCAAGCGTTATGGGGAGTGAAGAGAATTGCTGCTGCGTCAAGTGAGTCAACCGACTTTGCGTTCGTTGAGTTTGCTGCGGGTAGGTGGCGCTATGACAGCTGTTTGATCGTTCACCGTCCGAAGTCACCATTTTGGCGGTGGTGTTGGCGAAGTTGTGCCAATTTGCAGATTGCATTCCTCCAAGGATCGAACCTGCGATGTTTGGGTTTGAAGTCCAGTAACTTAACAGTTCGACAAAAGCGCACGCTGATATCTTGTTGATGTTACTGGCTTATTAAGATGTCACCACAATCATTATTATTATTAAATAAATGATCAATAAATTTTTAATTTATTGCTTATATGTGAATTAACATTTTTTTCCAAGCTTTACAACTTAGCTCAAATTTAAGGTACCATGAATAAATTTGTTACCATTTTTCCCTACCACCCAAAATAGAATTTGATGCTTGAAAATTGATTTTTTTGCTGCTCCTTATTCAACATTCATCTATACGGAAATTCGGTTTCAGAAGTCTTTTACTGCACTTACTTTTTCAGATGAATTTTCGGGGAAGTGTGTCACTGAATAAGAAATTTGTGGTATAAAAAGATTCTATATGTTCTTTTCTAACAGCTTTACGACGGTTAAACTAGTTGGACCGTCAATCATTCTTTGACAGATGTAGGTAGGCACTAAGGATTACTCACTAAATTAAACGGAAGTCACAATTATTCAAGTGTATTCGGTGATCGATTGGTAGATAACAGAGTAAATCAATAGTAAAAAAGTTTTCAGATGCTATTATGTAAAGATGTTTCCTTGGCTAGTTATTGTGACATTAATATTTGATTAATATATGCTGTAAATAGATCCGAAAATATGTTTTTATGTATCAGATAAAAAATATTTTCGGATCTATTGTGCTAAACATGTCACTTACTCTAATAAGTTAATATTTGCCAATACATCATCTACAAAATAAGGATAAAACACATACGAGTTTCCCTATGATATCATTACATAGTTTATAGTTATAAAAAATGGGTCGTTTCTTTACTGAATTCAATTATGTAGCTGTTTAACTAATTATCGCAAAACAATTTCATTTGTTTGAATTTAAAATTGCTTGTAAGAAAATGAAATCTATGCTAAAGGAAGTACAATGAAACAAAATAATATATTAAATGTAATATAACATTAACAAGCGACAGAAAATCTGTGTGTGTGTGTGTGTGTGTGTGTGTGTGTGTGTGTGTGTGTGTGTGTGTGTGTGTGTGTGTGTGTGTGTGTGTGTGTGTGTGTGTGTGTGTGTGTGTGTTTTAAAATTAACTTTTTATTCATGGATGTGCCGATTCTCGATTTATTGAAAATCATCGATTTAAAACCATACCCAAACCAGGACTAGAACCGGGATGATGATCATGGGTACACCTAAGCCAGGACTTCGGCAATTTTGCTTGTTAAAAGCGTTATTACGCCATTTTCTTTCTTTTTTAAAAAAATAATAAATGAAAGAAACTTAAATATTTTTTTAAAAAATCAGCAGTAAAAATGGCTAAATTTTAAATTTATAACTCATAATAGCTATAAGTAAATAAGGATATGATGATATATCGAAAAATGTCGGTATATTTTGGATATATACCACGTTGATGAAAGTCAGTCTTCATTCAGCACTCATATTCACAGTAACCAATCAGACTGAAACGTGCAGTTCGTTCAGTCATTCCGTTCAGTTCCGAACTGAACGTCCGTTCATTTCGTTCAGTCATATATTTATGTCAATAAAATGATTGGAACTTACTTTCGGTTTCCTGAATATCTTAATATTTTCCTTCTTGGTAAAAGTTGTCCTTCTTTTCAAAAAATATAATCATTTTTCTAAAATTTCAGTTTTTATTCATTTCTTAGTATAAGCGACGAAAAATTTGGTTAAAAAATAATAATGTTATCTAAAAAATATCTTTAGTGTTTAAAATATATATATATTCTGAATTTAATTTTTTTTTAGATTTTATATTAATGAAATATCACTGTATTTTTATAATCGATTTCTCTTGGTTAATCGATATCATAAAATGGATGTCTTGTAATCAAATATGAAAAACTTCTAATATCCTTCTTCGTAAGGGATAAAATATTCCGAGAGATATTTTAAGCACATTTCATATATTTTTTCGCTTTTTTCCTTCAATATCGATCGAAAGAAATGAAAAACAGGAATAAAATAAAATTTGCATCAGAAATTGAGCATCGACAGCTTATTTTTTTCCTTATATCGAGTAGCGATCCATCATTTTAAGAAAAAAAAGTCAGATATTATATCAGCATGTCAGTTTTAAAAAACTTGATATTTCTGTCAAGGATATTATTTTTTCTAGTTCTTAAAATGATATAAATTTCCATTATATCTTACTTATAAAATAGCTTTTAATGCAAATAAAAACATTTAAGGTATCCGATTACGTTCGAAATAGAATTTTCGAAAAATTGGATTTTTTTAAAAACAATTTAAAATTATAGTTTTTAGATGTATTGCAAATTATAACACAAAATACTGTAATTACACAGAAATGTTTGAAAATGTAATATATTTTGAGAAATACGAAAATTTATAGTAAATTTTAATGAAATTGAACCAAAATGGCTAGAACTCTGCACAAAATGGTAATGCAGCAATCCTATTTTTCTTTGCACACAAGTTATAGAATATAATGATGAATGAAATGAACCAACATCTAAGAAACACGCTGAGATGCAAAGAAGTTATGGCTAAAAATATACTCATATATATATTCTTTTCCATAAATTCACTACTTAATTTTTCTAAAAGCATTTATACACGAAGACGTATTTCATCGACATTAAAACTTTTGGTTCATTTCATTGCCCTTAGACATGCTTAAATTTTAATGTAAATGTCTCTGTCAGTTTTTGAGATATCATGCTAACGGTTGAGAATTTTTATGAAAATTAAATTGAAGTTGACAAATGTTAGCCGAAAAATACGTTTCACTTAAAATTCCTCTGGATAATAATTATGAGAGCCTGAGTGGATTATAAGTCAGACCTTCCTTTTCCTTGAAAAGATAAACTGTTTTGGAAAGAGAAAAGTCTGAACTACAAAAAATAGCAATAATTTTAAAAAATCGCCAATGTGGTTGATAACCTGTAATTCCAACGTGATCGGAGACCTTAATTGAATGAAATATATAATTTGTTATGTGAAGTTATTTCCAAAAGAATACGAGATAAAACATGAAAGACATGTAAATATTGTGCCTATATTTTAATACGACAAAAACAGCAAAGGAATAAAATTCGACTTTTGAATAATATTTATGTATTTAATATATCCTATTTGCTGTTAACTGAAAGATGTATTTTTTGCAAATGGTTTCGGATGTTTTATATTTAAATGATTTATCAAAAAGGCATTTAATGAAAATGAGTCAATTTTACAAGACCAATTATTCAAATCGTTGTGAAAATAAGGACAATAGCAAATATGCTTTGTCAACTTATTCATATGCTGAAACTGAAAATGAGGTTTAGATAATTATTTTTTGCTATGTACTTAGCAATTTATCCCTAAAAAATATTATCATTGAATTTGTTTTCAATTACTAACCTTACTAGCCGTATTAGCGAAGCACTGACAAAATATTTAACGAATGAACTTATAAAAGAACGAGAACATTTCTTTTTCCATTGTGCATTTCTTTTTCAGAAAACTGAACTCATATCATAACAACGAATATCATATTCGAAATCTTATTATGCTTATCATATCCGAAATTTTTTGTGCCTATCATATTGCTTCAACTGTCTATACCCCCACTCAAACACTATCTTCTACCATTTCCTTTTTTAATGCTTGTTCCATTAGCATTTATTCACATCTTCAAGAAATTCTGATAGTTGGTTCGGACTTTATGAAACCACTGATTTAAATTTTCGGAACAATTGACCAGAAAGTAAATTCATTAATTTCAACAAACTTGTAAATTCATGAAAATAAGCACCTTAACCTTTAACTGGGAAGGTGTGATCTATGAGGCCACATTTCAATTAAACACCAATTAAATTTTCTAATGAATGTCTTATTATGAAAAACAGCCAATATATTTTACTGATATTTTATACTAGATGTGTTTTAGGAATTTTTCAAAATATATTATCATTTTAAAACGTTAATGCGTTGGAGACTTACATTTTCTTCTCTAATGGCATGTTACAATAAATAATATTCTGAAAGTAACATATAACTCTGTATTTTTTAAATCATATTCATTTTTCCAGTATATAAAGGTATATAGAAAACAATATAATGAAAAATTCAACAATAATATGAAAAAAAATTTGACAATGGGTGAAATTGATCCTTTTTTTATCGGCTTGTGTAACTTTCATAGCACAGTTTTATAGGGCAATTTAAACATACAGTTTAAGAACTGTTATAAAAATCAACCTATAAATTCTGTATACATTTCTCTTGGTATATTAAAGTACTTTGTAATTTTTTCTAAAAACATTATCTATGCAAAAGTCAATGATGTTTGAACTTACATGTCTGAATCGGTTGAATGCGATCGTTCATCGAAAATATCTTCTGTAAAATGATCCTTATCTCTCAAATCCCTTTGTGCGTCATTTAATAGCGTCTGGAGCACTGCTTCATAATAGGATCAATAAATTGGATGATATTTTGGGGCCTAAGTTGTAACGCAATCTGTTAAGTCTTACTTATCACTGTAATACTAACAGAGAGGTGAGGTCTTAGAGACAATGCTTAAAGAAATGAATGAATTATTTTTTAAAGCATCCGCTGAAACCATTTGAAAAAGTACGCGTGCATCGAAAGTCACGAAACAGGAAGATACAAGGTCAATCCATTCAATACATCTAGAAGTAGAATAGATTTGAGCGAAAGTCCATCGCTAGAGGTATCACAGACCGCATGTCCCCAGTTAAGGATTTAAATAAACTGACAAGCAACAAAGGTCAATATTTATAGAAAAAGGATTGCTTATTACGTTTATGAATTTGCTATAAATTTTTATGATTGGACTATGCATAATTGTGAGCTGGTAGCAACTGTAATGTTTGCTGTAACCAATATAATTTTGTCTATTTGAATCGTATTTTCTTATCTAAAAATGAACCAGAAATTCCTACTTCAGTTAGATTCTAATATTCTGGACAACACAACCCGAAGTTGAAAAATGGAGTTCCTAATACCATTTTATTTTCTCTGCCTAAAATACTCGAACAAAAATTCCGACGCATTTTTTACACATCTTGAAAGGAAACATTTTCCATATTTTTAAGAACTTCTTAAAGTGAATTTCCTTTATTTCACTCAAAGAAAGTTTCAACAATTCTATCGGAATTCTCACTGTAACTTTGTTTGACCGTCTTTTTATTTTTTTTCCCGCTTTATTCCATTTGTTGCTCCTTCTTCAAGTGCTCTTTATTGACTGAGCAGATGTTGGAAAAGTTTTTTTCTGTTAGAACATCAAGGTGATAGAAGAAAGAAAATACTTTTATTTCAACTACCTATCATGATTCGATCTGCATCCATTTACCAATAGACAGAATATTCTTTCGTCTAAAAAAGCAACAGATCAGCGATATTTTGGCGAGAGAGGAAAGTTGAATGACCATAAAATACAATTTAGTTTAGTTTAGTTATTTTAACGCCCCTTTGTAAAGCAACACTATGACTATTTTGGGACTGACCTCGTCATTTTGAGCCACAGTCAGATGACGAGGACGACACCTGAAATAATTTGGACTATTAATTTGCAGCAAAATCAAACACTGTGCAGAAAAAAAACCGTTCAAAAATACTGACGTTATTCTTACTGATTTCCGCAATATATTGAGCTCTTATATAACTTTCTCTCTCCATTTATAATTGGGTTAGTTTAGTTATATTAACTTTATATATATATATATATATATTATATATTTCATTTTTTTATATTTTATATTTATTTTAGTATCCTGAATTGCGGCAGAGTACTCAATTGTGTTCTTATTTGTCTTTCTGTCTCCATTTATAATTGGATTAGTTTAGTTATATATACGTCCCGTTTTGAAGCAACACTAGCGCTATTTTGGGACGGACCTCGTCATTTTGAACCAAGATCAGATGACGAGGATGACACCTTAACTGGCGCCATCCTCTCCACGCCACAAAAACACCATCGGGAGGATATTTAGCCCAGACGGATTTAACGTGCAATAGACCTCCTTACAAGAAGGCTCTTCGGGGGAATCGAGTCTCGAACATGAAATCCTCCGGCTCTGAAGCAGGGACCTTATCACCAGGCCACCATGGCCAGACAGAATTCTACAGGAGAAGGAATCCTCGAACCTTTGCTCTACAATCACTCCAGACGGGTGAAATGCTCCTCAGTCACTACTCGCTTTAGCTGCCGACTCACTACTACAATTTGCGACTTTGTATCCCCTACGATTATCCCGTCGATATTGCTACTTTCAGTGGTGGCTTGGTGGTTGCTTTTATGCAAGAAGAAGTATATACCTGACATGAACGACCTGATAGGAATTCAGCACTCCGCCATTTCCTCGTTATCCTCCCAGCGTCTCCAATTACAGTTCACTACACTCAATTCACAACCACTTGCCTGCACTGCTAATTCAACATTACTCAGCTTGAGAGTGCCGACCTTTTATAGTTCACGGGAGTCAAGGCTAGAAGATTCTTGCCCAATCAGAACGCATCTCGGTTCTTCCAAGGAATGACAAAATACTCGAGATTTCGAGAGTTATCCATTTTGTCTCCAAAGTCGCCATATTAGTCGCCAAATGTTCGCCAAGTTCTGGAATTATTGATGAGACTTCCGGCAGCCTCCAATACAGATGACTGCAAATCCTTCTTTCTTGTGATGACACCATACGTGTTGGGAAGCCAAATTACAGGTTCGTAACCAGATCCAGCCTTCTCTTTGAAGGGGCCCGAGTGCAAGAAACCATTTGGGGCCCTAAATATTTTAGTTTAGTAAAAAAAAAATCAGAACATTTGCGTGATTTCGTTTTTGCTATTAATTATCATCAGGAAAATAACAATTTTTCTAATTTTTTTTCAATATTATTATATCAAGAGAGTTTAAACATTATACCTATATGCTTGACTAATTCTTTATTAATTTTAAGTTGTTGAAAGAAGGTTCAGCACTTATTAGAGAAACTGTCAATGTAAAAAAGATTTCACATAGTTAATACACATTTGGAAACAAATCATTATAACTATTAATTAGTACAAATCGCAGCATGTTTTGAACGTTATTTACATCCCTCTGATTAAAAAATCAAATCCCATAGAAAAATAATTATTTGGGTTAAGTTTTCATTTGCACCGTTATTATGTACCATTACAAAATTTTTGGGACAATTTTCTAATTCATTTTTAAAAGCTTTTGTGTCAGTGATTAATTTGAAATACTTTTAAATCTGCCTTCTATCTAGACAATACCAGAAATCCGTTACATAATTTAGCGTTAAACGCTAAAAATAGAATCACATTGACAATTCTTTGAAATAATAATTGAAATCATGCCGTTTCCTTATTTATATAAATATGGATTTTTTCATCAACTGTCAAACATAAATTTAGTCGCTATAATAATTATTTCTAAAGTATTCATTGTTAGAAGTTGATCGCTTAATTTATAGTCGTTTTACTTTTTGTTTGAACAACTTAATGTAAACAAACATACACAGATGCAAGCATTAAAAAATATTACTTTAGATACAGACAAAAGTTGATAGCTGATGATTTACAAGTCCGTTTGCACCCAGCCTCATCCTCGACTTCTGGGCGCAGGGCACGGCGCTCTGTCTTAACATATCTGATGGGTATTTCCGTATTCATAAGTGAACTTTTCCCGCATTTTTATAGATATCACTGCGATTTCCGTCTAAAAAAGAAGTCAGTTGATGTTCAGCCAGCCACATGGAACCAGGCTTGCAGACTTTTTGCATGTGTAGCAATATTTTTTTGGTAAATATCATAACCTGTTAACATATACTTAGCAGATGATTCCTTTTCAGATATTTTATAACTGCTACAAATTTTATTTCTGTTAAAATATTATTAAAAGTAAAAGCAAACGAATTTCCTCTTTGATAAACATATTTCATTCATATTATTTTGTATAATAACTGAATATCCATTGTAAAACTTTTCGAATCTGGAAATAGTTCGTAAATGATGATGTGAAGTGAAGAGAATAAAAGAAAGCGATGGAATTCTGAAACGCTTGGAGTCTTGTTTTGATTTTTTTAAGAATATAAGATGCTCTGCAAGCTACATAAATATATATATATATATAGAATTTAAAGCTTAAGAAAACGGTTAGTTTTCTAGAAAGCATGCTAAAATATTGTTGTTCGGAATACTATTTTAAATTTTAATCACTGTCGGGTACCCCTCAGTCGCGGACAGTCGCATAGTACCCGCCGCAGATGGCTTGTCTCGTAACAATACATTGCTTGCAACGCTAAGCTAATCACAACATGAATGGGGGATTCAAATTAGATACACATCATCCGTTATGCTTATAAGCACACTTTCAACTAAACTCAATTCTATCGGGAAATACCTTATTTAATAGGAAAAGAGTCTCGTAATCCACAAATACGTCACATTCGAAACGTGAGGAGGTTATTTGAACGATAGAAGATTCGATGAAACCAAGGGAAAAAATTCTTGATTTCATTTTATTCGTTGCGCTTTCCGAATTTTCAAAGAAGTTTTTAGGCATGGAAGCATTTCTTAACATCCAAAAATGGAAGATAAATCGCCAATTTTTTTCTTTCAAGAGCAAAACACTGACTCGATGTGCACTGTTTGGAAAAGAAGCTTTCTGGTGGTGGTGAAAAAATTAAAGTTAGAAGAGACACACACAGCCTGAATATGAAAGAACAAGAAAAAAATGTGTGCTTGCGTGTGCGATACAAGTTGTAAAGCAAGTATACAGCGATTTTTTAGTGTTTCTAAACAGAAATTTTTCTGAAACATACAAAAACTGCAGTTCAGAAAAATTACTAAAATATGAAAATCAATTTCCGATTTCACTCTGTGTTTTTCTCTACATTTCCCTCGTAGGAAAATCAATTATTATTTTACTTTGTCGTTTAATATTTTTATTAACTCTTATATTTTTTAACATTTCTTTTTCAATCAAGTAACTTTTTCCTAAAAATAGTGAAATCCAAAATTAAACATGTCCGTCTTCCACGTTACATTTAGACATTGTTTAGTTTAGTTAAGTTAACGTCCTGTTTTGAAGCAACACTCAAAAATATATATGATTTTTTAAATTTTATAAATATACAAAGTAATAAAGCTTTCAAGAAGCTTGCATTACCTTTAAAGTTATTCAGTTTTTATTCGTGTATTTGATATTCAACAGTATTCAAAGAGCAACTTTTGTTTTCTTGAAAAATATTTAGGATTTTTTTAATAAAACTATCTATTAAAAAAGTAATAAATCTTTCAAGACGCTTGCATTAGAGAATCTAAAATAAATTATATAAAAGTTTAGTTCTCGGTGATTTAAATAAGATATAAGTAATGCATGATTTGAATTTCTTTAAGAATGTAATGTAAACATTTTCATGCAAAACTAATGAAATAAAACTGCAAATTAATAAAAATGGATACTGCATTAGCTGAAATAATAATAACATATTATTTTGTTATAGAAAAATTAATTTCAAACTGTTAAACTGAAATACATATTTTTCTTAGTTTAGTTCATTTATATTAACGTCCCGTTTTGAAGCATCACTATGGCTATTTTGGGACGAATCTCGTCATTTTGAACCACGGCCAGATGAAGTGGACTACATCTGAGCTGACACCCTCTTCTCCAAAATTTCAAAACACACCAGCGAGAGGAGATTTGGTCCCAGACAGATTTAACGTGCACCAGACCCGCTTACACTGCGAATCTTTGGTGGATTCGGACCTCAAACCTGTAACCCTCCGTTTCCAAACCCAGACCTTAGTACCAGGGCACCGCGGTCTCTTTATAATGCCACAGGGCGGAAGGCTACTTCGGGACGGCCCTTGTAGTTTTGAACAGCGGTTAGAGGACGTGGTCAACACCGGAAATGGCATCCTCTCGACAAACACTTACATCGTACCAGCTGGAGGATGTTTGGCTCAGACGGATTTAGCGCACACCAGACTCGCTTACACGGTGGCTCTTCGGTGAGATATGGCCTCGAACCTGCAACCCTCCGGTTCCGATGCCGAGACCTTACCACTTCCCCTTTGAACAGAGCGTATTATCTTTATGTAATTTAACTTTCATTTAAACGTCAAACACTTTAATACATTGATGGATGCTTTTATTTGTATTAGCATCCCAACAGGAATTGTGCATCCCAAATATGGCGATCGGAAATTTCCAGTAGGATGATCGGCGTTTTCTTCTGATGTGCACATTGACAGACTGGAACTCAGTTAATTCCTTGCTCTCGAATCCCAAGCTCTGAGAGGGGAGACATATCGCAATTGATCAGAGGCAAGACGCGCTACCCCTATGCCAGAATGCTGGCTTTCCTTTTTTATTATCCTTGATATAACTGATTTTAAATAAAAAGAATAGGTAGAAAATGTAAGTATGAATGGGTATTCCAACACTTTTATCAAAATTGTAGACAGCATTTTAAATATGTTGGATTCTAAATATGCTTAAGGAATATAAAGTAAGGTAAATTTTAATGTAAAATTCTACAAATCTGTGTATTATAAAATCCTCGCATGAATAAGAATGTTTTTCCTAAGACAACATTTGTAGAGTGTAGCCTCCATTTTAATAACACTGAAATTAAAAAAAAAATTACCAAAGTAAGTATTTGCTTCCAAAGTTATGCACATATAATTTTATGCATATTTGTTGGCCTATATCTATACATATATAATTTTATTCATATTTGTTAACAGAAAATTAAACATATATAATTTTATACATATTTACTGACCCAAAGTTATACATATATAGTTTTATACATAATTGTTGGCTCAGGGTTATGCATATATAATTTTATACATATTTGTTGGTCCAAAGTTATACATAATTTGCTGCTAGATAAATAAGAAACGTGTTAATCTTATGAACTCTATATTTAAAGGTATATATATATCTAAGTGTATCAGATTAATAAAATTAAGAAATTTATTTTATTTTAAACCAGCTATGAGTAATTACATTTAATTTTTCTGTACATTTAATTAACGTTTGCCTGGAATCCGTTAAGCTTCTTGTTTTGAAAGGGAAAAATAAATCATGTTTCAGCCTTGCTCTTAAGGAATGGATGTTACATTTGATTGGAACATGCAACAAATTTTCGTCAACCGCGATGAGATCCGAGTCAATACCATTCCAGATATTACTCCGATGATGAATACAGGAGGATCTTGTTCACAGACCCACTCATCCTTCCATCCGGAATACTGATGATATCAATGAGTATCAGTATGGTCGGATGAACAGCAAGCTTTAAATTAATTAGTTGTTCCATCGGCTTGTTTGATTGGAACTCAAAGGGAATCGGGAATCCAAGTGTTGATATAAAAGTAATTGCAACCATAGATATCAAAATTTTATTTTATTTAAATTCAAATTCGTATTTCAATCTTACCCACTTTATTCTGTGTCCTTAATTACTTAATTTATTCTGTGTCACCATGTATTATTTTGTGAGTCGAGTAAATATTAATAATTTGGCTTAATAAACATTCGAAATACTCTGGATGAAATTTTGTCATGTAGCAGTTGCATAACTTTTCATTTCTCTTTTGGATACTAGATGGCGATGTCTAATATGCCCTCCCATAATGCATTGAGCCCTGAGAGTGTGATCAGAATAAGATGTGATTCTGTACTGCTAAGCTGCGCGCGTGAATGTCTTGTCTTTGTGCTTGTTCCGTGTGTGAATATTTATTTTAAAGAAATGTTCCTGTAAACATATGTCCTGTTACTTCCCGCACAGATGATAATAATCTACATTCCACCACAGTCATATATTTAAGAAATATAAAATCGAACTACGAAATGGCTCGAAAGTCTTTATCAACGTGTCAATACCAAATTCAATGAAAGTATGAAGATAAAACAGGGCTAGAGCAACAGAGGGCGTTGCTATATAAACAAGAGCTGAGCAACTGTTCCGTTAACGTGTGGGCTGGCATAGTAGAAGATTGTTTACTTGGTCCGTATATTATCCTAGAAATACTGAACGGTTCGAATTATCTTGCAAGAGATTGTGCCAGAAATGCTAGAGGCCTCGGTGGCCTGGTGGTAAGGTATCGGCTTCGTAATCGGAAGGTTAGAAGTTCAAGGCCCGATTCCCCCGAAAACACATCGTGTAAGCGTGTCTGGTGCAAGTTAAATTGGTCTGGGAAAAAATATCCTCTCCCTGGTATGGTGAGGAAGTTTGGAAAGAGGGTGCCAGCTCAGGTATTCTTCTCGGCATCTGACCATGGTTCAAAATGCCGAGGTCCATCCCAAAATGTTGCTTCAAAACAGGACGTTAATATAACTAAACTTCGGCCAGTAATGCTGATTGATGTTCCGATGCATTCGATTTCGACACGACCTTGATCCAGCACGTTTCAGTACAGATGTCGGAGCACATCTAGTGACTACTTTTTATGGCGGCTAGATGAGTCATGGTGGACCAATCGCGTGGCCACCAAAATCACCAGATCTGTCTCCCTTGGAATTTTTTAAAAAACTTACGTATGAAACACCTGTTGCAACTCCGGAATGCTTGGTAGAACGAATGGTTGCGCCAACAGAATGAGATATACCTGGTGTCTTTGAGAAACGGCACCGTTAAATGAAACGTATGTACCGTGCGTGTCTCGATGCATCTGGCAAAAACTTAGAGTATCTCCGGTAGGCTCAACATTTTGCGTACATCAGGCGCCTACGAGTGAGTGATTATCAATGAAATGGTTTCGTCTCTTTTCTTTATATTGTGTATTATTTTAGACGCCCTATCGTGGCTCCGGGTTGAAATTGCGACCCTCTGTTTCTGTGCGATTTTTTATCCTCTTTCTATACGGATTTACCATTTCATTTTGTACACATTTTTTTAAAACACTCTGCAATATAAGTACAGAAAATCTTAAAAACACGGTAAACTCTGATTTATACAAATAATTTTGCACTTTTTATAGGATAGTAACATTTTTTTATGTTATTGAAACCTTAACGATCTGAAAATGTGTTTTAAAATCATGCACAAAATAAAAAATCAGAAAAATATTTTTTACATCTTTTCTTCCTTTTTAATACTGATTTCTATTTAACCTTGTTTTGTTTAGTACTAATTAGTATGTATTAATGTAGAGATGCCATCAATAATGCCCCTTTGTATTATGTATAATTTCAGACGCCCTGTAGTATATGAACTGGATCGCTGCTGCAACCCTCTCCTGCAATGCGATTTTTTTATCTTTGTTGTATGACACATTTTGTTCACATTTTTTTAAACCACCCTGCGTAATGCAATTAACTCCAGAATGTGTTTCGATATAAATTCCCTTTTAGTTTAACACAAACAAAAGTACAAACTAATCAATCCTTCTTCTATATATATCGGATGAATTCTATAAAGATAATAACATGCTACTATATGATCATAACGCGATAAAGATAATAAAGTGCTACTGTAATAAAGATAATAACGCGCTACTGTAACTCAAATAACTAATTTATTATGAGATTTAACACAAAAACTCTCTTCTTTTTTAATTTTCTTTTTGCGAAGGGAAAATGTTGGAAACACTCATAATAATAATATAATGTAAATTTTTTGAGGAATCGAGTTTCTTCAGAAATTCTTCTTCAAAGAAGATTCGATGATGTAGCATTTACTTAGCAAAGGAACCGAAAAGTTTAATAAAATGCAAATTGGATTTCAAAATGAGCTGACACCGACATTCAGTGCTGCAAAAAAGCAATCTGCCGTTTTGGGCGATAAATTATGCAAATCATGTTATTAAAATCATGGAAATCCAATCATGGGAACGTAATGGAAAACATGTAACAGCGTGAATACTGAGTTATTGGATGGAACCGGCATTTTTGTTGTTGCGGGATGCATAGTGAAATTTTCCTTCTACGTTGATTCCATTATTCGAGACATTATGATATCACTCTGATTGTCATTCCAGCAAAATACTCATTTCAATAGCATTTCGGTTTATTTAAAATAAAAATGGAAGATACGTCTAATTCGAATGGAAGGAAAGAAACAAATTTTTCTCAACAAAAAAGAAGTACATAAACAAAGTTAAAATATTACATATTGGGGCTATTGTAGGTGGCGTTTCCTTTAAAAATATTGCACAAATTGCCTATTTCAAAATTAATAGTGCGAATGAAATATAAGGTTGGAGAAAAAGAATTATTTACATGTACATTGCATTACATTTACATTATTTTTACATGTACTTCAGGACTTTATTTCACATATTTTGGATTATCCTATTTCTATCAAATATGAACCATTTTGTTCTACCATTTCTTGCCATTTCAAAGGTAGCTTCATAATGCCTCTCTCATAGACGTCTTGGTCCCTATTGACCAAAAAACTCTGGTAAACGAATTTTACAATCTTCTTTTAATGTCAATGTCTTATCACCAAGAAAGTTTGCAATACAAGAAAAAGATGGCAATCGCTTGGTGACAGGTCCGGACTATATATCAGATGCATCGATACCTCCCAATACAAAGATAGCTTCATAATGCCTCTCTTATAGATGTCTTGTTCCTTATTGACCAAAACACTCTTGTAAACGACTTACACAATCTTCTTAAGCTACTTTCTTAAAGTTTTGTAATGCAAGAAACAGATGGTAATCGTTTGGTGCACGTCTGGACTGTATAGTGGATGCATCAAAATTTCCCAACCGTGCTCTCGGAGTTTCTGGCGTGTCACTATAGACGTGTGTGATCTAGCGTTGTCCTGATGGAACACAACACTTCTTGTGTTGGCCAATTCTTGTCTTTCCTGGTCAATCGCTAGTTTCAAACGGTCCTGTTATTGATAGTAGAGATCCGAATTCAGTGCTTGGCCATACGAAAGCAACTCATAATAAACGATATCTTTCCAGCCCCGCCAAACGTAAAAGCAACCAAAATATCGACGAAACCAAAATGGCACGTAATTAACTGTTGCAGTGGCGGAACCATAAACACCATCCACCGTTTCAGCCACCTGGCTTGCATTTTCATCTTCATCAAAGAAAAATTGTAAAATGCAATGAATTCTCTCCTTGTTAACTTCCATTTTTGAAACTCTATAACTCACAACTGAACTGTACAAACAAAAAGAAAACAGCAAAAGAATTATTACAAATTTAGAGAAAATTTAACTTGACAACGATTATAAATTTGAAATTGTTTGATCAATACTTTTAAAGATACCGACAAAATAAAGGATTTCCTTTTCCCCAGCCTAATATTAAAATTTTAGATATTATTTTTTATTTTCGGAATATAATGATTAATTTTTTCTTCTATTTTTAGTCAATTTGTTGAAATTAAATGTTTTGTCATCTTTTGGAATTCGAAATAACAAAACTGCATGCAAATGAAATTTCATGAAATGAATACTTTCCTAATCATATCGCTCCAAATATTTCCTTTTAACTACAATTTCTTCAAAGATCTGAATAAAAATTGTAACATGTAAAATAATAACTAAATTTTCTAAATGCTTTATCTTTCACGAGACATTTTTGATTAGAATAAATGGAATTACATTTATGCATCTATGCGGTGTTTTAATACATATGTACATATGTAAAATTTAATTGGATGTAATGTAGTCGGATACCTTAAAAGGGAAACCTGACAAAAGGTATTTATAAAACCCGACGCAGCGTCATCGATACTGTTAGAATCTACACTTCTTGTCAGTTGTTTTAATGTATCTTCCAATAACATATAATAAGTATGCCTGTTTTTGGCTATTCTGTTTCATAATATCATATTTATCTATCATAATTTAAACCTTTTAATTTCCTAATATGAAATCTATTATTGGATACTTAGGAAAAAATGCAAAGTAGTCTTATTTTGTCTTATTTCTCTTGAGGATACCAAAAATAATGCGATTAAATATTAGAAAAGGTTGATTTAGTTTATAAAAGTAAAGAGTGCATTGCCTAACCTCATATGCATATCTTATATGACTTTTTTTGGCTCTGACATGCATTTTTTAAGAAAGATAAAAACTACAGAAAAGAAACTCTATTATTATTAGGTTGTTCGGAAAGTAATTTCGTTTTTTCCTGACAAAGGATTTAATTGCATTTTTCGCACCCAATTTCATACTTAAACCGCAAAATCATTTTATGTTTTAAGAGCTGATATAGCAAGGTTTGAGTGTGAAAAAGTGCAGCTGATTCTTAGCAGTAGTTTCTGGATGGTGCCCTTTTAAATATGGAGAGCAATAAACAGCATTTTCGTCATTTTTTTCTTTTTTGCTATAAAAGGTAAAAATGCTGTTCAAGCCAGAAATAAATTAGCCAATATGTGTGGAGAAGATGTGTTAACAGTACATCAGTACCAGAACTGATTTGCAAAATTTTTCCTTCAAATGAGGAGGCCAAAACCCACCTCGATCAGTTTTTTTTACAGCAAAAACCAAAACTTTTATGAGCGTGTAATCATGTTACTACCAAAAGGTATTAGACCAGAATGGCAAAAGGTATTAGACCAGAATGGCAATTTTATAATTTAATAAATAATTTATTCATTAAACGAAAATTTCTTTTCATTTTGACACAAAAATACGAAATGACTTTCCGAACGACCCAATACATAAATTCAATGTTTTAATTCTGCACCATTTGTTACTTAACCCATAATTCGAATAGATATTTTAAACGGTTTCAGTATATTCGGGATATGACACCTGAGGAAAATACGTGTTTTAGTTTAACTGCTTGAAATGCTTTTTTTTCGTATAACAAGGTAAGATCTTATTATTATTTTAACTATTGCAGTATTCTTTTTTTGTTAATTTACAGTTTTATTTCGTCAGTTTTGCACGAAAATTCCTAAAATGCATTCTTAAAGAAATTCAAATCCACATTATTTACCATATCTTATTCCAATCATTGAGAAATAAACTTTTATGTAATTTATTTGCCATTCCAGAGGTGACTAACTTTACAGGTAAAGCAAGCTTATTGAAAGATTTAATTTATAAAATTTAAAAAAAAATCATACATATTTTTCTAGAGAATAAAAATTGTACTATGAATACTGTTGAGTATCAAATAAACGAATAAAAATTGCATCGAATACGGAATTCCTGCTCTTTTTGAAAAAGGTAAATACTTCACAGTTACCAAAGACTTTTTTTGTCATTTGTTAAAAAAAACACTTCTGAAAAGTTTTTCAAAAGGTTTCTTAGAATAGTTTCTATTCTGGTCTCAATCCTCCTATCGTTTGCGTAACAGCTATGTTTGAAAAAATATCTCAGAATTTAGCTTTCTTCCTTTTTAGAAGTTTTTTGAAGGAATTTAAATCTTCAAAGACTAAATTTTCTTAGAATATTCTATTCTCTTTCATGAAGAATATGATTTAATAGTAGAGATACATGCGTCTGGTATCTTAGTTATATTTTGCAAAATAACGGATAGAAGTATCAAGTTTTGTTGAAAAGAATGTTGATATTAGCCATTATCTTCTTTTTTTCTTGTATCTTGGCTTTCTGAAATTAGCTTTTAATACCCAATAGGATTCTAAAAGCATGAGATAAATTTTAACGTAAGAGCAAAGGAATATAGGGTACCGAATGGAAATAAAGGTAATTATTTTTACTTTATTATTTTCTTTGTATTTTTGTATTCTTTGTATGCTTATTCATATGTATAAATGAATACTAAACACAGACGGATCTCGTCATTTTGAAGTACAGTCAGATGACGAGAACGACGCCTGAACAGACACCCCTCTGTCCAAACTTCCACAGCACACCAGCGAGAGAACATCCCTATGCTAGGACGCTGACGTATTATTATCAAATCGCCTTGAAATATGAAGCATTAGTTTTTAAACACTACATAATAAATGCAAATGCATCTTCACATTTCTCCTTAAAAAAATTTTTTTATGTGTATGTTATTACTTTATTTAAATCTATATTTAAAACAGAAACCAATATAAGTTAATTTTCTTCCTATTGGAATTCGTTAACCAATTCGATATAAAAACAAATTAAGGATTTTTGATGAACTAAATTATATATAATAATGAAACTGTATTGTTTAAAATTTTAAGTCATTTTATAAAAATGTATTTATTGTGTAAATATGTTAAATTCTTTAATATGGACGAATAAAAGATAACTTTAAAATTAACATTATTTACATGATTTAATATTTTTTAATTATTAAATAATTTTATGAATTTTCTAATTGCATCAATACTAATATGTTCAAAATTAATAATAAAAATTTTTAAACTTTCATTATCAATTTTTATAGCAGGCAAACAAAGTTTTGGAGTTGAACCTATTTTGAGATGAAAAGGGCCCATCGTTTCCCTAAATACTGACACATGCGTAATCTGCTTGTCTCGTGATTGTTTCAAACCGGTTTAAACTGGTTAATGATATAAATTAATTAAGACAATTCGTATGAATTCAGAGAAAGTATAATTTAGAAATTAATTTGTCAATCTAGTTGTCGATAAATCGCGAAATGTGACAATCTTCCACGCTATTTTCTTATAACCCTATTATTTTAATGAGTTGAAATTATGCCTGAACCAATCATCTTTATTGATTAAACAAACAATATTTTAAATTGTTCAGTTTATTTTAAAAAAACGCTCCGCGAGTAAGGCAATAACACTGTGATTTCCAAAAGAAAAAAACTACAACAGCAGATGATAGATCATTCAAAAGCTATCCAATGAAAGCCAACTTAACAATAAAACTGTATTAGAAGATGACAATATAATGGAAAAACTATACTGTGAAAGACGACTCCGAAATAAAACAAAATAAAAAAGGGATAAATCGCCAACGTATTGCCTGTTCATTTTGAGGCTCCAGAAACCTCAAGCGAAATCAACAACATGTTCTCCCATTATAATAAAGGTCAAGAAAAGATTGTGAAATCCCTAAAAGATTAATAAATTACTCCGTGTTTCTTTATTGTCATAAAATAAGGAAACATGGGACAGTTTATAAATTGAGTGAGGGTCTTCTCCCCTTCAAGCGTAGAATAAATAAAATATGTAAAGGGTCTCGGTTGAATCCCTTGTTTCGAAGAAGGAAAGCGATTCGATTACAAATTTGAATACGATGCGGCTTTTAGAATAGAGCTCTTCACTTTTATGATGACGGGGATTTTCGCGAAGTCTGGTGGGTATACATGAAAGGAAAATCATTTTCAACTCTAGGAATTTTCTTGCGACAGCCGTATAAAGACATATCTTTCCCTAAATACAGAATATTGAATATAAAATAGGCTAAACGTGGATTCGAAGATGTCAAGTTAAATTTATTTAGTCAGGGATTCATATTGAAAGGTGTTAGCGAGGGGAAAAAAGTATCATTTTTTGGAAAAAAAGGGGAATGAATTGTCTAAAATAATGCATTCTATTGAATATAGAATGTTTTTCTGTCAAAAAAATATTCAGTGTCATTGTTAAAAGGAGTGCTGAATTTTGTTAAATTTTTTTTGAATGTTTGTTGTTTATTTTTTCAACATTTCATTAAATGTTGCATAGAATTGCAAAAGTAGAATTTCTCACATTTAACTCTTTTATCCAGCTCAACAGTGATGTTACAGAAAGGAACAGTTTATTAGCATTAATTCTCCAAATAAATGCCACATTTAATGTATATGAATAAAGTTAACATTTTAGTTAATATATACGAAATATATCCTTAAATATATTTTTTTCGTTTAAGAATTGAATCCTTCTCTAAGACTTTTAACAAGCCCTCTCTTTTCTCTAAGATATTCTACGTATTTTTTCAAAGCATTCTTAAAATAAATAATTTTCTGGGAGGTTTCTATTATTTGCTCTTTCCTTTAATGTATCGATTTCATTGTTTAAAACATTTTGATTTATTAAGTTGAATTATTTTTATAAAATAACGTATACAATGTTTCAAAAACCGGGGATATAGCTTACTAAATAAGAAAATTAGAATTATTCGAGTCTTAAAACTAAAAATAAGACCCATTTAATCGCCAAAAACCTTTGTTTTTGTAAAAAAGTTTATATGTTGAAAAAGAATTTTCAATATAAAATAAGAGGGTTTGGCAAAAGGAGGTTAAATATTTAAAGTAATTAAATGAAATAAACACTTCATTCGATTTCAAGACGAAGCATTAGTTTGAAAGTTATTTGCATTTTCAAAATCATTAATATTTTTTAATCCTTTGTGCTTTCCATGAAAAACTTATTAAGTTATTCTACTACTTTAAAAACTTTGTTTATTGGTCACATTGGCAAATATTTTTTTCATTGTTATTGCTTGTAGGTCAGACTTTCCTCTTCCAAAAACAGTTTATCTGTTCCAGGAAAAGAAAGGCCTGACCTATCATCCAGGGTCACACATTTTTCAACTAAAATTTGTCTTTAGCTTCAATTTTCTCAAAACTTTAATCTTCATAAAAAATTTCCACCATTAAAAATCCACCAATAATCTCAAAAACTAATTTAAACAAACATTTCAACGTGTGTTTTAAATAATATGGGCAATCAAATGAATCAAAAGTCTTATATATAATGAAATATTTTTTCATTTATAAGTTTTATTTAGAAAAGTGAAGTGACAACTTTATGGAAAAAATGTATATATGCGTATGTTTATACCCGAAATTTATTTGCATATCAATGTTTTTCTTAGATTTTGATTCATTTCCTTCATCATCATATTCTATAACTTACGATTGCTTCATTACCATTTTGTGTAGAATATTAACTCCTTTGGTTAAATTGCATTACAATTTACTACACATTTTCTTGGTTCTCAAAATATATTTTCAAATAGTGTTATTGTCTTTATAGTATTTCGTATTATAATTGAAAATACATCTAAAAACCATACTTTAAAATAGTTTTTTTTTAATCCAATCTTTATCCAAGAGTTTTCTTTCGAACGTAGTCGGATACCATAAACTAATTGAAAATTAGAAGTGAATAAAATGATAGAGATAAAATGTTTATGATGTTTATTGATAAATATTCGTAATGTTTCACTTTAAGGGGACTTAGTACCTCAAAAATTTCGAAATTCGATGAAAATATCGATTTTTTTAATTTTTAGTGATTATTGATCCTTAAATCTTTGACTTATAAATCTGAAAATTTTAAAACAATCCGACAAGTATTTAGCGATATATGGAATTATTTTGTCTAACGCGATATAAGGTGCCACGCCCACCTCCTGTGTTTACATCAAACTTATTTCATGTGCAAATAGCCAAGCCGTTTAATTTTTTCAATGAAATGAAAAGTAGGAAACATGTGAAACTGTAAAGGTTGAATCCTTGTTTGTTTATGATTTTACTGCTTTCGTTTTTCATTTTGAATGAATTTCGCACTTGTTATTATAATCATTTTGAAATCAAACCTGTGCTTTTCAAGACTACGGAATTTATTTATTGCTTATCTGCTTTTTAATTCGTTTTGGAAATGCCTTTCAATAAAAGGAAATCCCATTCTCTTGCTATGAGTAACAAGAAACGTAAAGGATTAAATCAAAACAGCTCAATGTATGTGTGATTGAATCATCTTTACTGAATGAAACCGATGGAAATTCGCGATTGTCCGATTCAATGAAATCAAAACTAGATGATAAAACTGATATTTGTTTGGAAGAAAACATATATATATTTTTGCATAAAAAAAACACATTTCAAAATTGTTTTGCAATGTAGTTTATCCAGACTTCCTTAAAAAAGTTGTGGATTTGAAATTGGGTACTAAATCTGGTTTTTTTATATGATCTGAAAGTTATAGGCAGCTATAGTTGTGAAAAAATCAACTCGGCTTCCTTTCAAATTATGCAGATGATAAATTAAATTGAAGGTTTAAATTGAATCAGTAAATCTTAACAGTGTTTTGCACATTAAAGTAAGTAGTGGAACTTTTATAAGCCAGACAACATGCTTAAGGCTGAGGGGTCACTTTTAGTCTTGTGGGCATGTCATCTGGCTACCATCCATAAGGTCCCAGGTTCGATCCTACCTCTCACCAAATAGTAACATTGGTTATCTAGGACGATAAAAATAAACAAAACCGCAACCAAAACAAAAGCTGTTGGGGCGCCCTCTACCCGAAAAGAATTAAAATAAAAAATGGCGATAAATAATCAGCCGATTAAAATAAATCAAGCTGATAAATGATCAGCAAATGAAAAAAAAAGACTGGTAAATGATCGGCAAATTAAAAAAAGACTGATAAATAATCAGAAAATAAAAAAGGACTGATAAATAATAAGCAAATAATAAAAAAACCCTGATAAAATAATCAGCAAATAATTTTAAAAAAACCCTGATAAAATAATCAGGAAATAAAAAATAGGCTGATAAATAATCAGCAAATAATAAAAAAAACCTGATAAATAAACAGAAAATAAAAAAACTGATAAATAATCAGCCATTAAGTAAAGAGTAAAATAAAGCTGATAAATAATCAGCCAAAAGGAAAATGAGAAAGACGCATTAAAAATTCAACAGCCTATAAGATCACTACTAAACAGCAACACAAATATCGTACGTGTTACCTCTCACTGGAGTGGGAGTATTGTAGTGGAGGCTTTATAAGCCAGATAACATCCTCAAGACTGAGGGGTCACTTTTAGTCTTGTGGGCATGTCATCTAGCTACCATCCATAAGGTCCCAGGTTCGATCCTACCTATCACCAAATAGCAACAAGTATATTATATTATGTATTGCATTGAATGATAATACGCTGTATTGGCTTGCTATACAAATATTTGTACACTATTTTTTTGGTCATTTTCAAATATGTCATTACTGCTTATGTGAATTAATGCTTTGATTGCTTGATCTATATACTTCAGATTAACACAAAACATTTATATAATTGTGTTTGGATGATAATGTATATTGTTTAAAATATTTTCATATGAACTGTAAGTTATATGCAGCTATTGTGAAAAAATCCATTCAACTTCCTTTTCAAATTATGCTGATGATTATAAACTCAATTGATAATTTAAATTCAATCAGTAAATCTTATAAGTGTTTTGTACAGAAAAGCACATTATATTACATATTGCATTAAATAATAATACATTGTATTCCTATTTGTATACAAGTTTTTGTACAATGTTTTTTTTTGTCATATCCAAATATGTCGTTACTGCATATATCAATAAATGCATTGATTGCTTCTTCTATATACTTCAGATTAACACAAAACTTATATAGAATTGGGTTTGAATGATACTATATTATTTAAAACATTTTGTACTTATATAAGCTATTTCATATTGAATATTTTTGTATTTATGTTTTTGAAACTGTTTTTCGTTGCTTGCATTGTCTAGAAAATTTACCCACTTCAAAACGGTCAGATTAATTTAAATTTCAATGAAATGGGCTAGAATTTTTGTTGTGTATTATTAGTTATTTGGTAAACAGAACTGAACATCATTTAATAACTACCAGTGGGTGACCGAGCTCCGCTCGGAGAAAACAGGTATCGAAGCTAACTCGAAGATTTAAATTTTCAATTGTGATTTATCAAAACAATACATGCCATAAGAAAATTTGTGAAACCATTGGTGAAGATATGAAAGATGCGGCTTCAGATGGTCCCGACATGTTCAATTGGTCACTGTTCACAACGAATTCGTAAATTTGCTTCCGTTCACCCGCTTCTTGAAAATTCTTGTCCAGGAAAAGGCGTCGATGAGAGAGGTATTGCCGAGCATAAAAGACGATGTAAATTCCGCAGGAAGACGCGTCATCTTGGTGGTTGTAAGCGTTGCGAGGTTTCACGATGCATCCTTTCAGCTTTTCATTCGTAACAACGGTATTCAAAACGTGTCGCAGTATTTTTCTCAAAACAGCATCGATGGGCAGCGGGTTGTCGACTGGATCGCAGACTAATAGTTGACGTTCTCCATAACTTGCTTCGTAAATTCCTAGCATCCAGTGCTCGCCTCTATCCATTTGAGCTCTCTTGTGAATGGGAATGAGTAGCACGTCGAATCCTTGTTGAACGCCGTATAGATAGTTGGAAGCCTTGTTCTGGTCGCTGATATCGTTGAGAAGAGCCATTCCTTCATAAGCGCCATCCGCTGTTGTAACGTAGAAGCGTGCGACAAATTGAGGGTGAAGTACGGTAACTTTGACGGTCGGGTAAGCTTGTTCGGCGTAATGGAGAAGCATTCTGACAATGACGGTATCTTCTAGTTGTCCATTTGCGGGTAGAATTGAGTTGATCGCTTGTTGTTCCAAAATTCCGGCTCCTTGAAAAATTTCATGTAGAGGTGCGTTCTGCATGTTGAAAATGTAGCTTGAAATCTGAGGAATGTTGAAATGTCGGACTTTGTTGACGGTGATTTGAAATCGAAATCAGTTCCTTAAATGCTTTTTTGGAAATTCGAATATTTGGAAATTGGAATTTTGAACGAATCAAAAAGAACGAATCTTTTTAGTTGACGAACGAGCGCTAAATTCAAAATTTCATTAACAAATTTCCCTTAATAAAAAGCAGTGGAATAGAATCGTACTTTTTTAAAAGAAAATTTAGTAAAAATATCAAAGTTATCCTTATTTTTTTTCTTTTGTATTTGTTTTACCTTAATTTTGTGATTTAAAAATAATCGTGTGGTCATCAAACTTTATTAGTTCGCCATATTGGCTATAGATGGCAGCACGTTACCGCTTGAAACCTATTAGGCAATAGACAAAGAAAATTTAAGTGCTGCCATCTATAGCCATTATGGCGAACTAATAAAGTTTGAAAATATCCTATCTGTAACTCCGAACTGCTCGCCCGTAGCGCTTCAAAACCGGCACCAATCGATTCCTCGTGGCCAAAAACCCCAGACCCCCAAGTTTCCGGAGTTTATTAATTCTGGGGCGATTTTCGACTTGGCAACCATTCTTCGTATTATAGTATAAGATTTTTACTAAGAAAATGCTGAGTAAAAAAAAAGAACATTTTGTACTTTTTTCCACCAATTTTTCAAATAATTCCTACTTATGATAATGGCCATTAATAAATATAATAATAATGTATATTAATAAAATTGATATCTTAGCACTTACAAGTGCCATGTTATTGCTCTGAAAAAAAAAACTTGATATGAATTGTTTTTATTATAGTTTTATTGTGTTGAAAGCTTTAAAACTGTTTTTCTCAGTTTGCTTTTTTTCAAAATTCTGTCAGCTACAAAATGTTAAAAGTCAATCACGTTTCCTTGTATTTACATGAAAATTTTTCTATTCACTCTTAACTGCATGCTTAATAGAATTAGGTATGGATTTGTAAAAATTTTGATTAGAGTTTTTTCTAAAAATGTTTAAAGTGAAAAAATCTGATTTTTTCCAAAAAATTTCACAAAATTTTGGGGAACATTTTTTTTCTCAAAAACTAATACAGATATCAAAAATCCGATACCCAATTTTGTTACATACATTGTGATGTCCCCGTAAAAAAATTGGAGAAAATATTTTGAAAATTGTACAAGAAAAAGCATTTTTAAAAAACGCTCAATTTTTTTAATTTTAATTTTCTAATTTTTGAATCAGAAAAGTATTTTAGAAGTCTAAGTTTCTGCACAATTAATATCTATCTATCACAAAACTTAATAATTTCATCAAAAATTGTGGAAATTTGTTTTGAGGTACCGAGTCCCCTTAATGAAGGAAATAACTAGACAACATATGTTGCAATACATTTTCAGAAATTCTAATTTCCGTATTATCAGGAAACATTGCTCTACTACTTGAAATTTCCATCGCTACAGCAGAAATTTTAAAAAAATTACATAATTTTAAGTATAAAAGTTTGAAATAAAGTCTTTAATCATAATATATCACATAATTCTTCTTTTTAGATTCACACTTTTTCGCCATTTCTCTATTTTATTGTGAGTTCAGGTCTTCTGTATCATGTGAATGATCCAAATCTGATCTCTGACACGGGAATATCTTTTCGGAATTCCCTTGTTTTCCCGGGGGGAAACGCATGCCCGCCCCATCACGATTCAAAACTCGTTCCCACGAAATGATGGATCGCTTTCGCATGCAAATGGAAATAAAAGCGGCCATGCTTATATTTTACAATATTTTTCTCCACTTTCTATGCAGCACAGAGGGTTAAAAAATATCGATTTAGAGGGAAAAGGGCATTCCTACTTGCAACAACAGAAAAACGTTCTTTTTATATGCCCTGCATTGAAATGCGCTTTCATGTTTATGAGAGATTTCGAATTTGTGTTTTTTAGAACGAATTACGAATGGTTCAAATAAATTTGAATGCGGAAATTTTCTAGTAATTGTCAAAGCATAAAAGATTTTATTTCAACACTTAAATTAAGGTTTCCGACTACGTTCGAAGGAAAAATGTTGAGAAAGTGGATTTTTTAAAACTATTTAAAACTATGGTTTTTAAATGTGTTGTCAATTATAATACAAAATATCATAAATTTAAAAATATCATTTGAAAACATATTTTGAAAAAAAGCAAATTTTGTAGCGACTTTTAATGAAATTTGAACAAAACGATTAACGCTCTTCAGAAAACTAATGCAGCAATCTTATTTTTCTATGCACGCAAGTTATAGAATGTAATGATGAAGGAAATGAACCAAAATCTAAGAAAACTGTTTAGATGCAAAGAAGTTATAGGTAAAAACATACGTGTATTTGCAATTTTTTCCATCAATTCACAGATTAAGTTTTCTAAAAACGTCTATAAATTAAAAAGTATTTGACCACCATAAAACTTTTGGTTCGTTTCCTTTTCCCTATCATTTAAAACACACGTTGAAATGTGTATGTAAATATCACTGTTAGTTTTTAGATATCATGTTAATGGTGGAGAATTTTTATGAAAAGTAAATTTAAATTAAAAACCAAGATTTAGCTGAAAAATATGTTTCCCTGGATGATAGGTCAGGCCTTCCTTCCTAGAAAAAATAAACTGTTTCGGAAAAAGAAAAAAAAAGAAATACTAACAAAAAAATAGCTAATATGCTCTATAACTAGTGATTTTAAAGTACCTTAAGGATACCTTAAAGGATCTGAAAAATATCTTCCGATTCACAAATTTGTCTTTTCTAAAGACATTTTTTTATACACGTTATTATTCCTTGTTCCAAATTTTTTTAACCTCACTCAAAATGAATTATTCCTAAATTGAGGACTGAATTATTCTTAAATTAAACTGCTCCATGCTGATGAAAATGTGTAGATCCCCAAGAACTTAGAAACAATATTTTTGATTAAATCTTCATAAATGACCAGAGTGATGTGACAAGTTGTCAGATCACTATTTTGTATGAAATCAAATAGGAATCAATTGAATAGGAATCAAATATTAATAGGTTGGAAGGGTTTATTCCTTTGCACCGGATTTAATAAGCAGCAGAGATACCAAATCTCCATCATCACTTTTATTTATCTCATTACACCTCTTGCAATGAATATTCTTCTTAGGAGTTGCCTATATCGGGCATAAATTATCGTGCATCAAACTTGTTTTTATTTCTTCTTCTGCTTTGTTTATTATCGATCAAAGGCTCAAGGATAACAGGTGCTCATAGCCTAGTATTTGCATGCTAGTAAATCATGTTGTTCACATCTTTACTTAAATTCGACAAACACTTCTACTTGTCTCAATTCGACAGTCCAAAAGTGCCAATAAAATGATTACAGAGAAACCCTAGAAGCACACAAATATCTTATAGTATTGCATGCGATTGATCAATCAATACTCGCAATATTGTCTAATGTTGTGTTAATATTATGTAATGTTGTACAATACAGTGCTACCAGGGAATAAAAATATGCGAATTTCTGCTATAAAATTTTTAGTTTCCTCTCCAGTTTTAAAGATACCATTATGATCAAACAAGCACGTGCACTGGACAAGCCAGCTATTAAGAAGACAGTGATTTTAGCCGTTAGGGATTGTCCCTTTCTTCATTAGAGCCAAGGATACGACTTTGGCACACGTGCATCACTCATTCGTTTCCACGGCCCTTTTTAGATGGTGGCACATTCACACATCATGGATATAAAACAGAGGAAGAACGACCACGCCCGAACCAGGAATCGAACCCGGAACTCTCAGATCACGGGGAAGACGAGTTACTGCTATGCCGGGACGCCAGCAAGATGAGTCATAATGGTATTTTTAAAACTGGAGAAGAAAAGAAATATTTTATAGCAGAAATTAGGATGTTTTTATTCTCTGTTAGCACAGTCTGTTTCACTATATAGTACAATATTGTGCGATATTATATAATACTAAACAATATTTCACAATTTTGCGAATATGGATCAATGTCATACAATATTGTACGATATTTCTGTGCTACTAGGCCTTCTCTATAATCATTTTATTGACACTTTTGGATGGTCGAATTTAAGTAAAGATGCGAATCGAAGACATAGATTTTAAAAAAAGAGTGTTTTAAATCTTTTCCTGTTGTTGTTGTCGTGACTTCTGTCACTTAACTGCAAGCCCGCTGACAGTTATCTATCAGTGACTTAAGCCAAAATGAGCGTCCCTTCTTTGTTCAAAAGCAACAACTATGGCCAAGATTAAGGCTTAACTGTTTCATGCTTCAACAGCCGCTTGTTACTGGGGGAGGGACATTAGAACCTCTCACAGATAGAACGCAGGAGAAGAAAAACCCTGCTCAAACCGGGACTCGAGCACGGGACGCATAGAAAGTAATTTTTAAATACTATTGAGCAATTATTTGTAAAATTATTTAAATTAATAAAGCAT
>JAPMOQ010026692.1:0-12707 GCA_026543055.1 Argiope trifasciata | reverse complement strand
CTTGTTGCTGTAATGTCGGAAACGTCGATAATCTAGAAACGCGTGTTGCACAGAACAGAGGTATGAATTTTAGCTTAGTTCAAAATATTAAATCGTGCGTCGGTAAAATGGCATTTCTATCCTTCAATGCAAAATGCGCGTGTTGCTGAAGTAATCAATTAGTTAAATCAATGAATCTGCTACTTTCCAAGAGACAAAATCCTGTGTTCTTTTCTTTAAAAAATGTGTGAACATTATGATAATTTATGACGTATTTGCCTTTTTTTATGTATAAATCTAAAACGAATGCAAAAGTGTACTATGATTTATCAGCAGAATCTTAAACTTAGCTCTGAGATCTATGAATAATCTTTAGTTTTTCAATGGTTCACAACTGGATCAATGGTACTTATTATACCCTTTGAAAACTGATTTTAAACTGCATTCAAGTTTGGAAAAATAACTGTCGAACTTTTAGCCTTCCTGCTTTTCTCGCGATATCCGTTGTTTCGCAGTCCATATTTCTTTAAGTTATCCAAACACGTTCAGAGCACTTTTTAAGAAAAAAACATGGTGTAGACATTCTTTAACCATATTTCTGAATTTAAGACTATTCAAAATTAGTAATAGGATGTCAATATTTGAAACACACTTCAAATCTTTTTGAAACCTTAAGGATATTTAGAAATCCTATAAAACCTTCTTTAAAATGTATTACAGACATAAATATCTCGAATCTGAGTATTCAGAGCTCAAAAAAGATATGTTTAGGTACAAATATCCACAAAACACCGTTAAAATTCTTATTGGCAGTTTGTGTTTTTCTGTGCAAAACTTTTTCCGTATTTAAAACTAAATATGTGTTTACACAAACTTTTACCATATTTTTAGCCTTTTAAATCCTGTTATTTCCGGTATTTCCTGTTTTTTAAACGACCTCCTGCGGTTTACTGATCATTACGAAAATATTAATATCTTGACTTCTAATGAACGTAGAGACAAAAGTAAATCTGTTTTGGAAAGCTCAAAGACCTTTCAATCCAATAAAAGATATTTTGGAAAACGTAACTTTTTGCAAAAATTGGCCTTTTCAAATTATTCCTTAATCCCGTAAATTTAAATCCCTCTTTTTATCGTTTATTTTTTATTATTACAGATTTTTATTATATCATACTGTTATCGAGTAGTGTAAAATGACAGCTCATTTCGTTTAAAAAATATTGGCTTAGTTGTAAACATGCATCTAAATAATGGTTTTAAAGAAAAGGTTAATGCCTGCTCTAAACTCGCTGCTTGAAGATCGGTTCTAGCTCAAAAAATCATGATTCCTCGTAAAGAAAACATTTGAGGTAAGATTTAATGTGCGTGTGGGTGAACCATAATGTTATCTCTAACCATTTATTTGCAGAAATATCATCTAAATAATCCCCCTCGTTAAGGCAAATGTTGGCGATGATTCATGTTGCTGAGAAAAATTCTTTGTGCTCAAAATAAGTTACCGAATAGCAATGCTTTCAAACAAAAGAATACTTAAATATTCAATTATTGACAAATAATAAAGAGTTAGTTTCTTTGTACAACCAACAATATCAATCACTGGGCATCTGTAATTGTCACTATTAAGACTTAAACTAATAAAGCAGTGTTGTATACCTATAAAAAAATAACATCTGCAAACCTTGGAAGATTATATTGATGATTTATTCTTCTTTTAATTATCATGATTACGACTTTAACTGATAAAGCGGTATTTGAATACATAAAAATCCTCTCAACTGTGGACCCTGAAAGATTATATTGCATGATTTAATTTAATTTGTCAAGTTTTCACTTTTAATTTGTCAAGTTTTCAATTTGAATGAATTCTTTTAATCATGAAACTCGCAGTCACCATTAATTGTTACGTAAAATAATATAAAGTATTCGGATTCTCTTTAACTATTTTTTCTTTTTGTTCAAAGACAGAATTGATTTTATAATCAAAACTTTGAACTGTACAATGATACATTTCTTTTTTTCTCTTCATGGGAATCATTATATACTGCTTTTAACCCTTGAATAGGGACGTGTGGTCTGTAAGACCACTAACGAAGGTCTTTCGTCCCCCCCCTAATCTATTTTCATCTCGATTGAATGGATTGACCCTATAGCTTCCTGTTTCGTCACCTTCAATACATCTGCACTTTTTCAACCGGTTTCAGCGAATGGTTATTTAAATAATTCAGTTTTTACTTTTAGCGTGGCAGCTGTGTTAGTGTCTCAGTAATCAATAACACTTAGCAGATGGCACGAAAACTTAGGAATCAAAATTTCATTCAGTTTACTGATCCTATTTCGAAGCAGTGCTCCAGACACTTTTAAAGGAAGACGAAAGGGATTTTAGTGATGCTGATAACTATATAGAAGAGTTTTTCGGTGAAAGTTCGCATTCGATTAATTCTGATATGTATGTTTCAACATCATTCATTTTTCTAATGATAATGTAGTTTGAAATATTTATAAACTATATTAATGTATCAAGAGAGATATATAAAGAATTATAGTTGATTTTTACATTAGTTCTTAATTTCTAAGTTTAAAATGCCCTATAAAATTGTGCTATGAAAGTCACACAAGTCAATAAAAAAAAGGGCAAATTTTACTCTTGGTAATTTTTTTTAAAGTTTTCATATAATTGTTGATTTACCGTCATATACTTTTACTATATACTTTTATATACTGGAAAAATAAAGGATTTAAAAGGTATAAAGTAGCATGTTTTTTCAAAAATTAATTATGGTTACATTTAATTTGAGAAGAAAATGTATGTTCCGACTCATTTGCTTTTTTTTAGTGAAAAAATATTCTGAAAAATATCTATAACATATTTATATACATATACAAACAAATATATTATTAAAAAGTTGGATTCAAGTGTAAAGAAAATGCGGTCACGTAGACCGCACCTCCCCAGTTACATCCTAAATTTTCACGTCCCCAATGAAGGGTTAAGAAAAAAATATCTGTTTCGTATCGCATCATTTTTCAAAGCCGTAATGAACCATTCATATTAAATCAGTGTCAGATTTAAATATTTTAATTCCCTATGCAGTACACATAATGAGAACTTCTCTTTTAACCCTTTATTTAACGACGGTACTAACAAATCATATTCAAATGTTATATTTAGATTCGTAATATAATTATTTTAATTGTATTCGAGTGAACACGGAGAAAGTAATCCAAATAGAAAGTAAATAACATTAGAAATTTTAAATACTTAATTATTAATTAAAGCAAGATATTTTGAGTAATTCATGTCTTTCTCCTTGGTTTGCCTGCGATTATTCTGCAATGAAATTTAACTGCTGGTGAAAAAATAAAGTTGAAAAATTAATCTCAAAATAATTTGGTAAATAAAAGTTTAATAAGATGATCAAGCATTTGTCCGGGTATATAGTCTTCGCTGTCTCCTAATGAAATTATCACTCCAGATATGGCCGCTGTGGCCTGGTGGTAATGTTGTGATTTCGAAACCGGAGGGTTTTTGGTTCGGGACTCAATTTCGCCGAAGAACCGTGGAGTTAGATGGTCTCTTGCACATTCAATCTATTAGACCAAACGTCCTCCCGCTGGTGTGGTGTGTTGTGGAGAGAAGGGTACAAGCTCAGGTGTCGTTTTCGTCATTTGACCACGATTCAAAATGACGAGGTTCCTCTCTAGTGGTGCCTTACATTGGGACGTTAGTATAACACCAGATATATGCAAAACAAGAGTTGTTCTTATGACATCTTTTATATTCTATGTCATTCATTATAGATTTATATGTAGTGATAAGAAGATGGCTCTGTCTCACTTAACTAATAGTAGCAAATGATACTCTTTTTTCTTTTTCTACAAATATTTTGTTTCGTCGACAAGTTTTTCTTTTTAGTACAATTTTTTGACTCCGCTATTTTATAAATCCCAAAATTAGATTTAAATGAAACCTCAGTTTGATCAACTTAATTCATTGTTCAAATTATTTGCTCACTATTTTTATATAAAGATCAATGAATAAGAACACTTATTAAAAAATGCATTTGCTATTAAAAATCGCTATTTTTATACTAAAAAGTTTGCAAAACCAACTTATATTCAGTAACTTCAAGCTAATACTATAAGATATAAAGCATGTTACAAAAAGTCCTACAAAAATTTGAAATCCAATGTGCTTTATTCACAAAAAAAAACTTTACAACACAACAAAAAAAGTAAATTATACTATGCCCAATCATATTCTCATTTAAGACTACGAAATTCAAATAGGAATACGGCAGTATTAAATTTGGCTGTGATTAATTGTGAAATTAAATTACTGAATTACAATAATAATGAGACATTGAAAAAGGCATTATTCGTGAAAATCTGAAAGAAAACCTTTTACACAATTTCCAGAGTTTCTACAAATCAGCCACTTTCATTTGTACACAAAGAATCGCGCACACAGATAAATTAAGTAGGTTAGGCATTTTAAGGAATTCAAAAAGAAGCCCCTTTGCCTTAAGTAGAAATCGAAACATATTTGGCGTTTTTTCATCAATTCCTTTACCTATTTACACGGTTTATCAGTTTGTCAGACCTTCCGAATTTACCATTTCAAGTGCCAAATGGCACTTTGAATAATTTTATCATCTGGCTATTGACAACAAAACTGAAAAGAAGTACGAATTTTGCGTTTTACTTTTCGAAGATAAATTTTATTCCTGTTTTAAATTAGAGCCGCGGTAACTTGGTGGAAAGGTATCGGCTCCGGAACCGGAGGGTTTCAGGTTCGTGATTCTATTCCACCGAAGAACCGTCGTTTGAAGGGAGTCTCTTGCACATTAAATCTGTCGGACCAAACATCCTCCCCCTGGTGTAGTGTGCTATGGAGGGGGGGGGTGCCAGCTCTAGTGTCCTCCTCGTCATCTGACCATGGTTCAAAATGACGAAGTCCGTCCCAAAACAGCCCTGGTGTTGCATTGCAACGGGACGCTGATATAACCAACTGTTTTAAATTAAATTTAATTTGTTGAAGTAAACTCTTTAATCTTTTTTGCCATTAAAAGATAAGTTTCTTATTACATACTATTTATTTTGAAAGTTAATCAAATTTATCATTTCTTGATCGTTCTTTAAATTATTTAACTCAATATTGGTGTAAAAATAATATTGTAACTAAACAAATGCAACAAAAATATTGTAACTAAACTTATCTTCAAAAGATAAAACATTGAATAACAAATTAAAGAACATTATTCTTTCCTTTAATTTATCTTAATTAATTTGAAATTAACTATAGAAACATCTTCCAGTTTCCCTTTGTTTTCTTCCATTAGAAAATATATACACGAGCAATTACTTTTACTGCGAATAATGCATTGAAAAGAAAAGATCAGCGAAATTTTTCATATTAACTAACTTTTTTTAATTCTCTAGAGAAAACAACAATTAAAATGATCAGTAATTAATATATACATTTATTATCAAGAGCGATTAAGGGCTTTCTTCTATTTTAATCGTTGTACAAACAAAATATTTTAAGAAAACGTAAGCTTAATTGACTATGTTCATCCATTTCCATTTTTATACCACTCAAAATATTTAATGATACTTATGTAAATGATTGTTTAACTCATTAAATGAGCTCTTTATTTTGATACACAATTTTTTACAGATAAATGAGACGTTTTAGAGTGTAATTGTCCTTTGCCTTCATTGAGCGTGTTTTATTATTTTTCGAAATCGGTTTTAAGTGAGATTTTTTATTGTATATTTTTAATAGAAATGGTGACGAAGACATTAATCTTTCTACAAATGCCACAAGAATATTAGTTAATACTCTAAATAAACTATGAAAGCATGAATATACTTCCTAGAAAGCACAAAGTGAAATATTTTTTAAAAGTTCATCTGAAAAATTTTATGCGCCTTATCTTGTTGTTGATATTTTAAAGTAAACTTTACAAAAATAATTAAATTATAATTAACTTCTTGGAAGTTATAGCGAAAAAACACCAAATTTCTGCGTTATTTAAAATTAAATTTCAATTTCAAAAAAGCTCTCTGTTATGCGTTTTTTCACCATTCATGTTGCACATGTAAGAAGTTTTGTGGCAGTAGGTCAAATGATGTGTGCTCTAGAGAACCAAGACACACAAATACGTTCATCTTTATTAATGGCATGGATATATGTGATAAAAAATGATCACAACATAAGGTATCCGACAACATTAAAAATACTGGTTATCGACCCTACTGACTATTTTTTTATTGTTATAGGAAATACAGGGTCACCCATTTTTTCAGCTGCAATTTGTCTTTAACTTCAATTTTCTCAAAACTTCAATTTTTATAAAAATTCTACACCATTAACATGATATCTCAAAAACAAATAGAATCATTTAGATACAGATTTCAACTTATGTTTTAATTCATTTCATTGCCCATATTATTTAAAAGTTTTATCGTTCGTAAAATGGTTGTCATTTAAAGGTGTTTTTAGAAAAATTAAATTGTGAATTTAAGGGGAAAATGCATGCATACGTATATTTTTACCCATCGCTTCTTTGCATCTCAAAATTCTTCTTAGATTTTGACTCGTTTCATTCATCATTATTTTCTATAACTTGTATATAAAGAAAATCAAAATTGCTGCCTTACCATTTTGTGTAGAGTGTTAACCGTTTTGGTTCAATTTCATTAAAATTTACTCCACAATTTCCTATTTCTCAAAATATATATTTTCAGATATTTTTTGGTACTTACAGTATTTTGTATTGTAATTGACAATACATCTAAAAATGATGATTATAAATAGTTTCTAAAAAATCCAATTTTCAAAAAGTTTCCTTCGATTGTAGGCCGATACCTTGCATTCGAGTCTATTCAATGCTATCATGGACAAAATATGAGCGAGAATATTGTCTTTTTTAACAGTCGTTGCGCAATATATTGGAAATTTTATCGAGCTCATCAGATCCGAAGAAATTACAGAACATTTACAGAGATCGTTCAGCTTTATGGCGTATCCAGATGTCGAAGACTGCTGCTGAAAAGGAAATTTTTGCTAAAGTGCTAAAAAGGAAAAAGTAGAAACATAAAATAATGTTATATTTGCGCAAAAAAAGAGGAAGAATGGATTTTAGTGCTAAAACAAATTATGATCCACACTTTTTCAGTGTTTTCTTACCGTGCATATTTATAGAGCCTTTTTTTTAATTTTTTAATTTATTTAGTTTTTATATTAATTCGGTGACCCCCCACCCCCAAAAAAAAAAACAATTCTACAAATAGTAAAATTTATCCACCTTTTTTGTATTGAAAAGTTCATTACCATTATTTTTCTCGTTCAAAAACACTTTACTTACGATTAATTAAGCTCAAAATGTAGCTTCAACATTTCAATTTTTCAGTAATTTAATTTAGAAATAAGTGCTTCAGATTATTAACTTGATATTTATAAAAGTTAAAAATTATTTCATATCAATACGAAATTTCGAATAACTTGTCATAACTACATTTTTTTGTTTCAAACGATTTATACATAATTTTATGGACGGGAACAGACATTTAATAATAGATTCCTAGTTTAAATACGAGGAATTCATCTATACTAATATTATAAATGTAAAAGTTTGGATGGATGTTTGTTACTCAATCACACAAGAACGGCTAAACAGAATTGAATGCAATTTAACACAAAGGTAGGTAATAGCCAGAAATAGAACATGGGCCGCTTTTTATTCCGGTTAATAGAGTAATTTTTTATTCATTAAAAACTAACTTTCGTGACAAAACGCTGAGACAAAATCCCTCCAAAGATAAGTATGGCTCCGTGTTTTCTTCCCAACAGTAATCAGGTTAGGGTTAGCAGCATTTCGACCGATTATTTCAAACGATTTTGTTTATTATTTTGTGTGTGTGTGTTTGATCTATTTAAGATCAAATTTTGTTAATGAATCAATCTTTCGGATTCATTCGGAAGTCTTTTAAGTTAACATAAAATAAAATAAAATAAAGGAAATAAAAAATTTATAACCTGCATTACGTTGCCCCAATTAGTGTAGAAAAGTCAGACCTATGCGTTACATCATCTGGCGCTGAGCGTCCGAGCGTGATTGCTGACAACTGTGTTTTAATTTAAATGAAAAATTTCAAAATGATGTATATACTACTGTTGTAGCTATCTCCATCTCGATCCATCAATGAAACGGATTGGACCGGACCTGATTTGCGGTTTTGTTTTGTGTATACAATGTAAATAAATTGTTTTTAAGTTAGTTGAGTGTTTATGTTATTAAATTGTATTTATGTTTTATATTTTTCGTATATGCTTATGCATTTAAATGCATCGTTTTTAGGTTAGGTTTCATTTTTTTTATTCGTCATTATTTGATAGTTTGTAGTACATATACATAAAAATTTCCAAACCAACAGAGAAGCGGATAATAGCTAGTAGAATATAAAGTACTTAAGCCTCTGATAATAATAGGTCCTAGTTCTCATAAATAGAAGAGCAGATTCGTGACATTGTTACAAAGAATATATTTTGCATGCAGGCATCTATTGGGAGCTAACTAGTCTACTATTTGCAAACTAATTAATTAATCATACTAATATTCTGGAGATTATCGGGGAATAGATCCTGTTCATTTGTCAATGTTATTAGAGAGTGTTATATTATCCCGTTATGACTACAGTCCCTATTACCAATAATCCAAGTCATGCCTCAAAACAAGCGACTGATCCTACCAAAAATTGTATAATTCTGAATCATTTAATAAGTTTTTCTACAAAAAGAATCTGTTTTACGGCATTATACTAAAGATAAGATCTACTTTTAGAAAGTACTAAAGATAAGAATTCAAGGATTTTACTAAAAATAAGATCTATTTTTAGCTTACTTCACGCAAACCATAAATCATTTTATACTGTAACCAAATTAGAGTCAGTAATTTTTAATACGTAACCATTTTGGGCACAAGAGTTTAGAGAGCTCAGTAAAACATTTTTATTTTTAATTTAATTGCACTTTTTAGTCATTTTTATAATTTGTTGTCATAAATTATAAAGAATCATACCATTCATAGTATTTAGTTATATTTATAAGTGATAATTGCTAGGAATGGCAATGTCCATTAATGTTCAATTAAATAATTAGCCTAATAATTTATTGATAACTGTTCCTTAATCTAAGAGATTAATGGGCAATTAATTCCGAAAAATATAGAAAAATATGCCATCTAAAAAAAGCAATTAAGTGAAATTTAATTTTTTTAAAAATGTAAATGAAATATGAAGTCTCATTTCCGTTGTTAATAGCAAGAAACAAGTAAAACAAAAGTATAGAAAAGTAGAAAATAATATTTTTTTTTCTTAAATATGCTATGATAGTAAATTGCTGGGTAAATGATTTAATTGTTAGTTGAGGATGCAAAGTATTTGTCCTTCATATCAATGAAAAACGATTTTTTTTTTCTAATTTTTAATTTGTGTGGAAAGATTCCTTAAAATTTATATTAAGAAGGAAATTTCAAAAAAATATGTACATCCTTCCTTTATCAAAATAAGAAAATCGTCTTTTCTAGAAAAAAAACTAACAGCATCCTAGAAAAAAATTATTTCGGTAACAATTCCAGTTGCTTTCCAAAACAAAGAAACTAAATAATAAAAAGTAATTGCTTTTCAAAGAAGGATGGATATGAGAAAGATGTTTTTAATTCCTAAAAAAATTCTTTCCGCGGAAAATGAAGAAATCTTAAAGAGAAAATACGATTTGTTAGAATTTTGTGTTCAATTATTTTAAGATCATATTTTAATAGCTTAGAAAAAAATTATTGTTCAAGAAACCTTTCAAATTTAAATTCAGAAATCGAAAGCTTTCGTTCAAATCTTAAATCTCTTTGAGCTTTTAGCGCTTTATTAAAATCTAAGAAAGACTCCAACAATGAATGATTCATTTCTCAAATTAATTATTTTTCTGAACGAAATTGTTTTTTTTTTCCTAACATTTAATCTTTAGTAGAATATATTTACTTTGCGATGCTGTAAACTGCCTAGTGAATTAAAGATCTCAAAATTGATGTAAGAATCATTAAAACTTTGAAACTCACTTTTTCTGAGGAATCGTCATGTAAGTGACACACTTGTAAAATCTGGCAAAATATCTCCTTTGGTATGGCTTGGAAGTTTAGAAAAGGGTGTCGGTTCAAATAACCACCGCGCCCAAGGCTGAAAATCAGCAGGTCCACCTAAAATGTCTCATGAAATTGAGCCGGTTTTCCTTGGCCCTCTGGTAGCCCTGGCTCATCATCAATCTGTCCATGTCTTGGAAGCATAAAGTTAATCCCCGACTGTTATTTTAATACATATGTGTTAAATGTTAAATGTTCTTGTCCTAAATAGCTTTGTACCCGAACAAATCATGTCCTTTTATGTCACTCAGGTATCCGACTACGTACCAAGGAAAAAAATTTAAAAATTGTATTTTTTTTTTACAAATTATTTATAGCTTTTAGATGTATAATCAATAATAAATACTATAAATACAAAAAAAAAACATTTAAAAATATATTTTGAGAAATGGGAAAATTTTTAATAAATTGTAATGGAGTTTAATCAAAACGGTAAACACTCTACACAAAATTGTGATTCACAAACTTTATTTTTCTTTCTACACAAATTGTAGAATATAATGAGGAGTAAAATGAACCAAAATCTAAGAAACATTTTGAGATGCAAAGAAGTTATGCTTAAAAATATACTCATGTGTGCATTTTTTCCATAATTTCACAAATTAATTTTCTAAAAACACATATAAATGAAAAAGTATTTCAATAGCAATAAAACTTTTGGTTCCTTTCATTGCCCATATTATTTAAAACACGTGCTGAAATGTTTATGCAAATACCACTATTAGGCTTTGATTTATTATGCTAATAATGGAGAATTTTTTTGAAAATTGAAGTTTTTAGAAAATTTGTTGTTAAAGCCAAAATTTAGCTGAAAAATAGGTGACCCGTATGATAAATCAGGATTTCCTTTTCTTAGAAAAGATGAACTGTTTTGGAAAGAGGAAAGTTTCAACTAGAAGGAATAAGTCAAAAAAAAGTCTGTGTGATTAATAGCCAATGTTTTTAACTGAGTCGGATACCTTAAATGTATTTTAAGAGGCCGCGGTGGCCTGGTGGAAAGGTCTCGACTTCGGAACCAGAGGGTTGCAGGTCCGAGACCCGATTCCACCGAATCAATACCGTGTAAGCGGGTCTGATGCACGTTAAATCCGTTGGGACCAAACGTCCTCCCGTGGGTGGGATGTGGAAGTTTGGAGAGGTGGTGCCACCTTAGGTGTCGCCCTCGTCATCTAGCCGTGGTTAAAAATGACGAGATCCCTCCCTAAATGGCCTTAGTGCCGCTACAAAACGGGATGTTAATATAACTAAACTAAAGGTATTTTGACTTAATTGGCATAATTTATTAATTTTAATCTGTAATTTCAGTCATCTGTTTAATTCTGACAGAATTTAAATTTCGGCGCCCCTTTGGTCACACCCATATTTCTCTAAATGGAGTTTAGATATTACTTAACTGTCAACTCTGCTCTTATTGCAAAGGCTTATAGTGTGGAATGTAGTTCCATGTTAGAAAGTAGTCATGATAAGAGCGAATAAAAGCAATAAAATAAACTAACATGTTTATTCATTTCGAATATTTTTGTTCTGCATTATTTGATCTTTAGAACTTTAGAAGAAAGCGCAAAATGATTTGCTGGTTACCTTTCCAGAAAATTCTTAGAATGTTTGCAAGTCATTTTTTTCATTTAATATCAATAAATATGTGAGAATTGAGACTATCTTTAGTAGTGTTATTGGCTTTTAGTTTCAAGTGAAAAAAAAAGTTGTTAAAGCAGTGGAATTGATTAAATTGACTTTGGGAAAAGATTTTGCATGTGACTGTATGGTAAAAAAGTAGTTCTCAATTTTTCATAATACCGAGTTTGGGTAACAAATATTGAAGCAACATCAAGTCTAATATGGAGTAGCCAATCCCATAAAAGTCAGTCATCAGTTACATACAGCTGAAGTGAGGAGGCAGTGGTGAATGGCAGGCGTTTGCAGAGACTATCGGTGAATAGTTACGCAGATTCCTTCTTCCTGCTGAGTTCTGTCTGGTAGCATTGCATGCCATGGTTATTTACTGCCGATTACAACTTTAGATCTGCTATTTGTTCTAAGCTTGCTTCTATATTTTTTATATAGAAGCAAGCTTGCTTCTATATCAGTGGGAGCACTATTTATTGGCTTTGCCTCTCAGTAAACAAAATTTTTGGTTAACCCCCTCCAGATCATTCCTTATAATATTTTATATCTTCATTGTTTATTGAAGCATAAAAGGAATTGTAAAAACATTCGACCAAACAGTTTGAAAGATTCGTGCAGGGATTTGTTTATGTCAGTGATTCCCAAAGTGGTCTATATCGACCCTTAGGGGTCTATGACAACCTGCAAGGGGTCTACGTCAGCGGGAAAAAAATTTGGGGGTCCATGAAATGAAAATGGGGATCCACGATAGTAAATCTCAACACATACACTGATAGTACCTATTTACTCACATCATACTATCTTATAATATCAAAACATTCACATTATTCATAAAAGTACCTATGAAGTAAAAAAATTTTTTAATATGTTTATAAAATTGTGTAAGCTGTAAGCTTATTTAAAAAA
>JAPMOQ010026690.1:0-13043 GCA_026543055.1 Argiope trifasciata | reverse complement strand
CTTATCAAATTTAATACCGCCGTATAAGGAATGTGCAAGAATTCTTTGACTACAGATCATATCCTTTTTCTTTTGCCAAACTCGTCACATATATTTCGGGACCCATAATCTAAGACTTCTGTAACAAAAGATTCTTTACTACTTGTTACTAGACTTGTTTACAAAGTCTGAAGGAAAACCTGTTTTGAGGATTTAGGAATCTAAGGGTTGAAAATAATTTATTAAGTGTTGAATACACTGATTTTAGAATTTGGAGATTTTCCTTCACTCTTAATTACTTCCTTATTGAGAGTATATCTTTAACATGAAATGCATTAGTGGTGCCTTTTTTACCACATCTGCAAATTTCGAAAAGACTCGGCAATTACTTGCTGCCAGACATAGCTTTCAGGTTATGTGTTTATGTGTCAGACAAGCAAAATAGCATCGTTAATCTTTTAAGATACTCTTCTTCTATGCCAAACTCTTCGTTTGAGCAGAAAAATGATTTTAACTCAAGTGCTTACCAGTTGAGAAAAAACTTTGCCCTTAGAAATTATGGTCAATAAACTGGCAATTGTACTTTACTTTTCTAGAAAGAAAATTCCTTTTTTAACACGTTCACTCGCCTGATATCAGAACCATCTATCTAATGAGATGCCACCTTCTTTGCTATCTTTTAACTGCGGTAGAGAAGGTGTCATCTAATAACATAGATGGTTTGGTACAATTACATATTATTTGTAGCGCACAGGCGCGTTTGAGGCAGTCAGTGTGTTATATTATCAGCACGTTTCATCTGTATCTAATTGCTAGATTAATCTTTCTCATTTTTCATCTGCTTAAAAGAAAATCACCCGTTGACTATTCTTTAGTATTCAGTTGAGGCTGTGATAAAGTACTTCTGTCCCATGGATTCAGACACTCCTTTGGAAACAAAATTGAACCATGGAAGCTCATTTGTTAGCAATCATTCCCATCTGTGAATGATTCTAAACATTTTCAGATACAGGATGCGCCAGAGAAACTTACTTATTTAAAAGGTCAATAAAAACAAAAGTACTTCAGTTATTGTTTTAATTCTTTTTTATTTGAAAATAAAATACTCCAATTTTTTTTTCATACAGTTTTAAATTACATCGGTCAAATGGCGATCGATCCTCATTGCGCATACACTGATTGAGTCGATTTTTGAAGTTCGTGTCCACTCTTTGCAGCATATCAGTCGGTATGTTGGCAATGGCTTGGCAAATGCTGTTCTTGAGGTGAGCTGTTGTCTGTGGTCGATCGACATAAACCAAGGATTTCAAAGTGAGCCTCGTCACTGAAAAAAACGATCGCGTCTTCAGGCAGGTTGTCAAGCAGCATTTCACATGCATTTTGACGGGCAACAAAATCGCGTTCAGTTAATTCTTGCACAACAATCAATTTATAGGGATGAAATGGAAGGTCTTAATGGAAATTCGTCGAAGAGTGGTGTCAGAAATTCCCAGAGCAGTTGCGTGTTTGCAAATGTAGAACTGACTGCCTCACTCTTTCGACATTTCCTGGAGTTCTGGTGGTCTGTTGATGTCCATTTCTGGGTTCAGCGACACTTCCAAAATGAGTTAACCCTCGACAGAACCGAATTACTGCCAGGAATGGGTCTGTGAGGAGGAATTTCAAAGCGAGCGCGGAAGGCACGTTACGTAGCAACAAGTGAGCGACTGTTAGAAAACAGGCTCTCAACGGCGAAGGCCCACTGTTCTCTAGACCAGAGCATGAGAGCAACTGAAAAGAGGGAGAAACAAATTTGGGGACTTCCCCCTCCAGTGGCACCATCTATCACCTCTTTACCTACCCAACTCACCGCTCGGGAGTTTTTTCAAATAAGTAAGATTTCCTGGCGCAACTTATACAATTCGAGTTTTGAATACATACAAAATTTTTATGATTCTGAACCGAACTATTAGTTTTAATAATTTTGTAGCATAAACCTTTGATAAAAATAACCACAAAATTGTGCTTACGAATTATCCAAGCCTTGGGCATTCTTGACTCATGCTGGTGGTACGCTTTCTATCACTTTTCGAACTCTGGATCTTGCTGATTAGTCACCAGAGCAAGATACTGGAATTTATTTGCAGGTCCAACATGTTCATCATAAATGTACTGGAATTAGTTCCAAAATGGTTCTCAGTTCCTAAGGTCATTATTAAACTAATCTGTTGAAATTACCGCTCATCTTTTTCAGATGTCTACTATAACAAGGATTTTGACTCAGCTGATTTTACGTAATTCTGAGATTTTATTTGAATTTGCACCTGGAATAGTCTTTCTCACTCATTATAACCTATTTGCCATGACATTTTTTTATTGTTTCCAAATATGATTACCAAAATACTTGTGACAAATTACATACGGTTATACGGAAGAAGTGGCGAAATTAGCCTTTGTCTGAGCCTTGGATATTAGGGAGAAAAAATGTAAGAATGTCAATTAAAAAAAAAGAACAGTTTAAGTTTTAAGGTATCCGACTACGTTCGGAGGAGAAATTTTGAAAAATTAGATTTTTCAAAAACTATTTATGATTTTTAGGTGTATAGTCAATTATAAATACTATAAATACAAAAAAAAAATATTTGAAAATATAATATATTTTCAGAAATGTGAAAATGTGCAGTAAATTTTAGTGAAATTTAACCAAAATGGCTAACACTCTAAAGAAAATTGTACTGCTGCAATCTTATTTTCCTTTGTACACAAGTTATAGAATATAATAATGAATGAAATGAACCAAAATCTAAAAAACAATTTGCGATGCAAAGAAGTGACGGGTAAAAATATACATATATATGCATTTTCTCCATTAAATCACAACATAATGTTTCTAAAAAAAACTATAAGTGAAAAAGTATTTCACCCACAATAAAACTTTTGGTTCATTTCATTGTTCCTATTATTTAAAACACACGCTAAACTTTTTATGTAACTACCTTTATCAGTTTTCGAGATATCGCATTACCGGTGGAGAATTTTTATGAAAATTAAAAGTTTTGAGAAAACTGTCAAAGATACATTTTAGTGTCTGAAGTCAAAGAGAAATTTTTGCTGGAAAATATGTGACCCTGGAAGATAGGTCAGGCCTTTCTTTTCTTAGAAAAGATAAACTATTTTGGATAAAGGAGTCTAAACTACAAGAAATAATAATAATAATAATAAATCGTCAATGTGTTCGATAACCAATATTTTTAACGTAGTTGAATACCTTAAATTGATGTAATATGCTGCGTAAACAAAATACCAATAGTTTTTTTGGTGGATATTTTCAGGAGTTGCTACGGGAACCGTCGAATTTTCTCAGCAGCTGCAAAGTGAACCTCCCCTTCCTTATAATTCTCCCCCTTTCCTAGAACCACAATCTAATCTCTACCCTAGTTAGGTCCCAGATTTTTATTACTGCGAGAAACCGCAAATGTGGTGGAAGAAATGATATCCCTCTTTGCAATAAAGTTGCGGTTCTTACGGGAGGTAATTGAAAGATGTGCCATTAACCCTTATTTATAAATACTGCATTCTATTGTCGAAAAACTGTAGAACTCGCCCGTTTTTTATTTTTTATTTTGAAATAAAAGAAAGAAAACTTTCAACCATTCAAATTCTTAAAATGGAGAAGACAAAAATAACATCATTTGTGATTTATGTATGTGGACACTCATCATCCCTTCTTTTTAAATGATAAAGGAGACTCAATCTTTTTAGATGCTAGCTGGTACCCGGCGCGTTGCTGCCGCAGAAGAAATATTATGAGGAAATATCGTTTGGAGTTTGAAATAGCTCCCTTGTTTAATTAAGAATGATATTTATTTATTTTTTTGCAGGCAAGTGCAAGAAATTGAAGGAAATTGAAGGATATATAAAGTCGTGGAAATTGAAGGATATATAAAGGAGAAGGATAATTAGTATTTATTCTATTTTTATTATGCTATTCGGCAAACAAATATTCATTTTTATGTATTATAATTTGTGTATTCTTTTAGAAGTGTAAAACTTTGCGTTCTTTCAGAATTGTAATGAAAGAAACTATTTATTGTATCTCGTGATTGGTTTAATATTCGTTTGGAATTCTTACATTTAATTTCAGAAAATGTAATTAAAATATTTTCTTTTGAAATTGATTAAACATGGAACATATATTTATACCATGAAATCTTTAATAGAGTTGAAAAGGTAATTTTTTGAAACTAAGTAGGTGCAAAATTATATGTACTCTCACATTACAAATAATCACTTTTACATTGCTTTAGTTACATCAAATACTAGCCACCGTCGACAATTAACTGATTTGCCCATCTTATTTATTATATTTTGTCACTCAATGCACAAACTTATCCAACTTAATGTTTTCATTTACCAAAATTAACTACTTCAGAAGACAAAGAAATAAATTATTTGTAATGTAAAATTATAATGTTGCAGAATTGTAAGGCTGGTTGTTTTGGCACAAGGTGCCATCTTTGGCCAAACTGCGCCACCTATATGGTTAAATGATCTTTAAAATTTAAATTAATGAATAATTGCATAAAAGCAGAATAAATTAGTTAAAAAAACACTGGAAACTGCAGTACAGGATTGTGTAATTACAATGAAAAAATTTAAGAAGTTGAAGCGCTTGAAGAATTTAAACGCAAGGTAAAAATTTATTAGCCTATAAAAATTTAAAAATATTTGAATGGTGGTTCTCTCCCAATAAATCAATGAATGTTAAGGATGGTGAGCGAAAAAACTGGTTACGATGATGAGCGAAAAAACTGGTTACGACGATGAGAGAAAAAAACTGGTTACGACGATGAGAGAAAAAAACTGGTTACGACGATGAGAGAAAAAAATTGGTTACGACGATGAGAGAAAAAAATTGGTTACGATGATGAGCGAAAAAACTGGTTACGACGATGAGAGAAAAAAATTGGTTACGATGATGAGAGAAAAAAACTGGTTACGATGATGAGCGAAAAAACTGGTTACAATGATGAGTGAAAAAACAGGTTTCGATGATGAGTTAAAAACTGGTTAAAAGCTGGGCACTCAATTAAAATGTGATAAACTGTAAAATCTGTGCGACATGTGGAACATATAGCCGCTCTGTCACCAAATAATAGGTGTTTGTAAGTGAATCGAGTATGCCCTATACAAAGGCGTGTTAATATAACATTGTAGAATAGTAAGAGATTCAGAATACGAATTTTTGTTCGTATTTATTACCGTAAAAGGCAGAGACTTGGAAATGGCAACATTCTCAGAGGAAATGAAGAGTTGTACCGTATATAAATTAGATTTTTATATTTTCCATTTAATAGAATTAATGATTTTGCTATTTATATTCATTCATCTTAAGAATGTGTTAGGCAGAAGGACGCTCTAAAAGTAGAGGTTCATTTTATTTTCATTTCGGTCAAGCATAATTCCGAATTAAAATACGATTATTACTTATCAGAAAGCGAATATTTATTCTACCTAAATTAGATAAATGCATTAGGCGTAAGTTCTATGAGAGATTATTTGGATTAAATCTACAATGATATTGTTGTCATTAAATGATTATTATGAGATTATTTGCATTAAATGGGGAGATCTAAAGATAATCGAAATGAAGCAATCCTTAAAAATGACGTAGTTAATCTCTTTAAAAAGTAAATTTATCTAAAGCAAATAATAAAAGTTGAGAGGAAATGGCGAAGCAATAAAATGGATTTGGGGGGGAAATAAATGAATTTTTAATTTTTTACAATAAAAAAAATTATATTCACAATATTTTTTTATATATCAAGCTCCTTAATATAGGAAAAAAGATTTGATAAATTATAAAATTCAACGTTCCGTTACAGTTAAAAAAATTAAGTTACAAAATTTAATGAAAACGTAACACAATAACTTAAGTGGTATTTTTTGTAAAATTAATGTTTAAAATTCCAGGTGAAATAAAAATTTTCATGTGATAATTTTGGAAATTATTGTTCTAAGAATATCTCCATTTTGCTTTATTTTATAATTGTTTAAAATCAAAAAAGAAATTCTTTGAGGGGCGTAGTTTCACTTTTCACAGGTTGAATAGCTGTAACAGCACCATCTTTTCAGACTATAATAGTCTCATACATACCTTCTCTTCTATTATAAATAGAAATTTGCATACAAAAGATTCGACGCTTCTAATCTTGCTTTTCTAAAAACAAGATTAAGGTGCCCGACTACGGTAAAAACAACGGCTACCGACCACATTGGAGATTTTTTTTATTGTTATTGCTTGTAGTTCAGACTTTTCTCTTTCCAGAACAGTTTACATTTTCTAAGAAAATGAAGGCCTGAATTCAGGGGAATTTAAAGGAAATCATATTTTGCAGCTAAAATTTGTCTTCAATTTTCTCAAAACTTTAATTTTTATAAAAATTCCTCACCATTAACAATATATCTGAAAAAATAATAAAGGTATTTACATAAAAATTCCAGCGCGCATTTTAAATAATATGAGCAATAAAATGAACTCTAAGTTTTATTGTTGGTGAAATGCTTATTCATTTACAGGTGTTTTTAGAAAAATTAAGTTGTGATTTAATGGCGAAAATGCATATATACGTGTATTTTTACCCAGAATTTCTTTGCATCTCAACATTTTTCTAAGATTTTGGTTCATTTCATTCGTTATTAAATTCCATAACTTGCGTATAAAGACAAATAGGATTGCTGCATTACCATTTTGTGTAGAGTGATAGCCATTTTGGTAAAATTTCATTAAAATTTACTGCAAAATTTCGTATTTCTTAAATAATATTATATTTTCTAATAATTTTTTGTATTTAGTGTATTCATAATTGACAATGCATCTATAAACCATAAATAGTTTTTTTAAATCCAATTTTTCAAAAAATTTCCTTCGGACATAGTCGGATACCTCAACACAAAATGGCAAAGTTTATGCTTCGCTAAACATAAAATTTGCCATTTCGTGTTAGATTTTGTTGCATAAGAAACTCAAATGCCATTATATGAAATTTATAATCTCACTTGTAAGCATAAGAATTTTGTCAAAATTAATGTCTGTTATTGTAAAAAACTAAAATTAGAAAAATGTCAACATTTTCTAGCGATTATGACATTCACTCAAAAAATCGACATTCGCCACATTAAAATCTTTTAACCCTCTCGTCACTTTTGTCAGACACCTCTGACTGCTGGAACGTTCGAATTCCTGTTTCGCGAATCAAAATTATCCACATCACTAAGACGCTGCAGTGACAATCAAAGTTCTTAACACGTTCACAGTCACTGCCCTCGCCTGATATCAGGACCATCCATCTAATTAGATGAAACCTTCTTTGCTCTCTTTTAGCTGTAGCAAAGAAGGTGTCCTCTTATAACATAGATGGTTTGGTACAATTACATATTATTTAATGGCAGCGACAGCCTGGTTGGTAGAGCGTCAGTCTCGTTACCGAAAGGGAGCGAGTTCTGTCCTCGTCTCGGGCCAAAGACCACCGTGTCGGCTCATGGCAGTTGGGGCACGTTCAATAGGTCGAGACTTCAAAGTCCTCCAAGTTCCCATGACAAATGGGACCTCTGGTCACTGATTTGGATTTAAAATTCTGACTTGCGGATGGATGAAGGAGTGCATGAATGAGTTCGACCACCATCTAAAAAGGGTTGTTCCGTGTGTGTTCGAGTAAAGTCGTACTTTCACCTGAACGGTTCTTGTTTACATCGAAAGGCGTACACATCTGCCTTCATTCGAAAGAGCTCCGCTCATTCGGGCTTGGTATGATCAAGTGACATCACATGCTATTTGTAACGCACAGGCGATTCACTGGCAGGGAATGTGTTAAAGGGTTCAAAAGAGAACCGAGAGCAAATGCATGTTCGAACATTCTTTGAGTGTTTTTAGAAAAACTTCCCTGTCCTGCAAATCAATCTGACCCGAGCGTTTTTACCGAACAAAGCACGCGCCTCAGGGTGTTCAATCAGTCAAACTAAACAAAAGGAAGGAATTTGGCTGTGGTATCCACGCAACATACGTTGATCAGGCATTTGCAGTCTTTCCGTATTGACATGTATAAGGTAACATATATAATGAAGAATGTCATTTGTCTTTTATATAAATATATACTTTATCAAATCAGTGTCATTTGTTTTTGATACATATCTAATCTCGTTGAAAGTTGGCATGTGTGCTTTTCTAAACAAGAAAGACATTTCTGCCAACTTCGAAAACAGAATTTCAGTTAATTAATAACAAATATTGTCGAGAACAATTACTTTTATTTTCCACAATTATTACTAAAAAAAAAAAAAACTATTTCCACTGCATTTGAAACTTTTTTTAAAAAAATCTTTTTTAATATTTAAAAAAAAAAAATTTCAGGTGATTTTAACATTGGTTTTTTCATGATTGATGACAAACTTTTCATTATTGTAATGGAAACGGAAATGGATTAATATATCCTAAAGTATGTTTCTTTCTTGAAATTTAATGCTTAGGGAAGATAAAATTTCTTAAATTCAATAATATATAATTTTCAATGCAATTCAATTTTTTTGCATTATAAATATCTGCAATTATTAGTTTTTTTAAAGTGAAGTATTAACGTGCATCCGCTTTAATAATAAAAAGAATTAATTATTCGGTTTCAGCATTATTTTTATTATCTCTGGTGTACTAGATCCCATCAAACTGCTACACAGTATAAAACTAGACAAAAAAAAAAAAAAAAAAACATAATTATAGTAGTAAGTTGTTCCTAAATTTATGTAGGCAATCGAATATTTTACAAGATGAAACGGATGCTAAGGTGAACAATGCAATGAAACAGTTACAGTTAAATCAGGATCTTAAGCAATCTTTAAATTAAAAATAATTTTTACAGAAATTTCAACAGAATAGAAATTTAAGAAAACAGAATTAATAAAGAAATTTCATAGATTATTTTCATTATTTATTTTAACCTTTATTAATTGAATTTGGCTCTGGCATGAGTATGTTGGCATCTATTGATGATATCTGGAGATACAGGCAAATAGAATATTGCATAATTTTGGATGACAATATGCTTTTTGGTTTGAATTCCGTAAAAGCATAAAGGCCCTTGAAAATTATAACTTAATTGCATATTGACAAAACATACAAAAATAAGCAGGTGTAATAATTTATATTAAATAAAGTACAAAGAGTATGCTTGTCTTTCAAATACATTCTTTATTTATACAAAATCTAAAAACCATCTACATTGTTCTCTTTTGGTTAAAAATAAACTTTAATAAAAATATCTCTTTAAAATGATTTATGTAATAAATAAAAATACAATACAAACAAAAAAAAATATGTTATATAAATGACTTGCATAGTAAACCACCAGGAACTTAATTACCAAAGTCATTACAATTTTAAGGTAGTTTTAAATGAATTTGAAGGTTTTGCAAGCTTAGAAATAAGAATTCCAGCTATTTGATACAATATACACGTTTAAATTATAAGCATTCTTTCTTTCTCACATAATATACAAAAAGAAAGCTTAATTGTCAAAAAATTGGAATTTGCTCAGATCCCTCCTTCACCCTAAAAAGAACATTTTTGAAGTTATGCTTCTTTGTGAATAAGATAGTTAAAAAATGCTCTAAGTTTGATGGATAGATTTTAATATGTCAACTTTGTTTAAAATTTATAAATGCCATGCACAAGATTATCTACAGAGCTCTTTTTACACTGACCTTTAGTAGGCAGTTTTAACATCTAAAGTTTAGACCTGTGCCAAATTTTGTACCAAATTCATCAAACAATAGGATTACCATCTATGCATTTGCATGAATGTAAATGTGATAAAGCAACAATTTAGATAAATAAAACGTGACTATCTTCCAACATTTGAAGACTTGTAATAAAGTTTTTCTTTTAACTGGTAAAAAAAAAAGAAAAAAAAAGGCATCCAAAATACATATTTATTTTTCTTTATTGATTATGAAACACAAAAAGCTCATGTGCATTATTTTGGAATAACAATAATTAAAAAAAATGGAGCACACATTGTATTTATGCCATTCTTGCCGAGTATTCACAGTTTATTCATAGGAAAGGGGATGCCTTTATCAAGAAATACACGAGGGAAAAATTATTCTGGCTGGGTTCTTATTCCAAATGTAAAATGCCGAAGTTAATTACCTTAGCAAAATGTTTATTTTATTGAGAATCTAATAATTACAAAAATTTGATGTCATTAATTATTTTTTAAAAATTAATAAAATGAGATACGAGTAGGTAAAAAGCATTTTTGCCACTATCTTGATTTAGAGATTTGTACTATATACAGAGAAAGTTCATGCTACTATAAACCGCTGTTACTTTTTGTGATTCTATTAAAAACTACATATAAAAAAATTTAATTAAAATTTAAGCCTATAATTAAAAATTTCATGAAATATAATTGTTATTTACCAGTCCATCAGACAAATGAAAAGCAAATTTCAATGTAATGACAATGTTAATGTGCAAATATTTCCATTACATTATTTGGAAATAGTTATAGTAATAGCAAGTATTCTCTTAGTTGTAATTGTTTTTAGGAACAAAGTTAATAATTTATTTTATATTTTTCACAAAGGCTCGTAAAAATAATTTTTTTAATTTCAAATTTCAGCAACACATGGTGGGTGAGTGTATTTTTTCAAAACTCATATTAAATGCTTAAAGTCAGTTTATAAAAACTTTTTAAAATACTTTTTATACACCAAAATACCTTGGAGAATTTGATAATATACAACTAATACACTCTAATAATCCCTAAATCAATGACACTCTATATTATAAAAGGGATTTCTTCAATAACAGAGCATTTGTATTTGGATTCATATACACTGAAATAATTCTACACATTTTCAGATTGCAAAATTACGAGTCATAACAACTTTGAATATTGCAACGTAAAGAAAGAAAGATTGTTTGTTCAAAGATGTACTGAAGACACACAAATATTCTTTCAAATATTGATGAAAAATAACAGTTTTAAATGTTTTCAAAAACATGGATGTAGCTTTTTTTATGCATTTCTCCCATTTTTTTTTCTTTCTTTCCACATTGCTGTGCTCCATCTAACACAACTCATTTACTGTTTTAAAATAATATGTACAAAACTAATTAATCATTTTTTCTAGCTCAAAGATTACTTCTTCCATGGGGAAAAATGACAACTAACAAATTAATAACACACTATTTAAATCTAAAGATCCACAAAAGTAAGGAAAATAATAGAAATATAGAATGCACTCTTGACTTAAATATTGTTGGAAAATGAACACTGCACAAGCAACATTATATTTAATATTAAATGTCATCATACTAGTGTAGATAAATATAATTAAAGTAGCAAAGTTTACTTTTTCTATTAAACAAAAAATTGAGACAAAGAATGGAACTTTACAAATACGAGAACACTAAAATACATTGATTTTATATACTTACCACTGGCCAATTACAATAGCAAATAGATAACACATACCTGAATTGGTTAAATAATTTTCTTTTGTTTTATTCTAAATGCATTACAATTTCCAAATTAGTATTCTGAGAGAAAAATCTATTTTTATTACGACTAGGGCAAAATTATCAAAGACAATTTGTAATAAAAAGTTCCATAAATAAATAATTTTCAGTATATTATACTTCATTCTCTACATTTGAAATACTTTATTGTACTAAATCTTATAATAACAAAGAATTATAAAAACCCTTTGTGACAATTTTTATTTATGAAAAATTGATGATTAATAATATTTTAATTATACATATTCGGTTTTATATTTTGAATACATTGCAAACCTATAAGAAAATACATTTATACATTCTCCAAACAATCATTAGATATTAATCAGGACCTTTGATTTGTAAATCAGTTATACAGAATAATTTGTTGATTAATCAATAAAACAAAAATTAAAACATCAAATGCACTTGAAAGGCTTGACAAAATATTAGTACATAACAAATCTTTTTGTTATTTTTGATTACTGATGATTGTATGTCAATAGACGGACATGCTATGTATTAAAAGAACAATAAAATGCAATAGGATGTATTGCTTTCATGCCACAGAATTATTTCCTTGAGATTCCTCCTTCATGTGATTTGCCAACTTTAAAAGCATAGGATTCTGGGACGCATATGCAAACAATGTGTTTAATAAAGCAACACCATACCCAGTGGCTCTGTCACCCTGAAAAAGTTGATATAATTATATCACAATGAATACAATCATAATTTTTTACAATGCAAAACAAAGATGGAAATTTTTAACTCCCATACAGTTAAGAAGCTTGATTCCAAACTTAAAATTTTATATCCAAATAGTTTGATAATGCTTAAAAAAACACTCCATCTTTCTACCTTTAAATATCTTTCAGTCAAAGGGTGAAACTGATGAGAACATCTTATCCTTATTTTAAAGTGATTTTCCCTTCTTAAATTAATTAATTAAACATACTTCTGAATAAATCAATACTTTGATTAAATGACTCAAATCATTTTTTTTTATTTTAATGTTCTACATTTCTTTTGAGTTTTCATTACTATCTAATGTCGATTTAAAAAAAAAGGTTTTTCAAAATCAAATTTTTTTTTTCTTTAATAATCAGTATTTACAAAACTTTGCAGTTTAATACATTTAGTTCAAGCCCGATTACTGAATATATTATTGTGGAAACTTGACACAGTACATAAACAGTATCAATACTAAATCTGATTTTTCAATTCTTTGGCCCATAAATGAAAGAATATGTACAACAATTAATTTTAAAATACATTTACCTGATAACATGGTTTGGCCATATCTATATGGAGCCATTTACCTTCATAATCAAATCCTAAATGTGATCCTATAAATAAACCAGCGCATGATACTGCACCACAGGAACTATCCTGAAAAATCCCAAAAAATTTTGAGGATGAATATAAAGTGAATAGTGAAGATTAAAATTTCAACAGAAGTGTGTGTATATATATACAAAGAGAGAGACTTAAATAGTTTCGTTTTAATTTTTGTTGACCAGGAAAT
>JAPMOQ010026672.1:21652-36613 GCA_026543055.1 Argiope trifasciata | reverse complement strand
TTTATAATTGTTAAATTGTTAAATAAAATTGTTAATCTATTTAATGTGATTTCATTCTTCAAATTTCTTTTTGCAGTTTTCATTTTAAAAATATGCAACAAATTTGTTAAAAATGTATTAATTTTTGCTTACATGTAAACTAATAAATTAATTAATGAATGATAATTTTTCTAAAAATTTAAAGGAGAATAAATTAAAGAATATGCAAATAGACATGTAATCAGAGTTTTGTAGGAAAAAAAACTTGAGATGTTGTAGAAAAAAATAAAATAAAATTTTAAATTAAAATATTTTAGTTATAAAATATAACTGAAATATTTTAATTTAAAATTTAGTGCTGACACTATTGATTTGAAAAGGGAATCAGGATTATCTCAATATAAATTTTGCAAATAAACCGTTGCCTTAAATTTTATAAACTAATTGGGAAGACTGCCGTCTATAAATTTTGATTCCTATTAAGGTTTCACAAACTAGAGAGTTGAAGTTTTTAATAACGGAATAGAAACAAGTTTCCATAAATATTTTAATCTACTATTCTGTCTTTATTACATATAAATTATAATTTTTATATTATTTTAAGGAATTTGACATTCTTCGAATCTTTTTCCTATGAAGGCTTTTTTTCATATTATGGAAGGTATGGAATTGTAAATACTTTTGAATTAGGTAATATTACGTGTTATTATTAATGACGATTCCCAAATTATTTTTGCTACAAAAATGAGTTCACTGACTATACCATAATATAAACATATTTCTCTATCTGCAGTAAATTATTGCTTAAATATATATTCAAAATACTGTGGATATATAATTCATATATGATATCATGACTTGTATTGTCAAACAACATACATAATGCAACATAAATACGTATTCATGCTAGTGTTACTTCAAGAAGAGTTTTGCTAGTCCTATATTTCTAATGAAATATTACTTGACTAATAAGATTACTAACAGACAATATATTTGCTTTTTTTGACATGCTAATGACATCTTAGAAAAATTAACATATTTGAAATTATAAATGTAGGAATAATTCATTTATTTTCTCTAACCCAGACTTTACTACAACTTCAACTTCCTTCTCTTCTCGGAATTTTTTCAGCATTTTCAACTATACTATAATTTCAACTTCATTCTCTTCTAGGAGTGTTTCAGCATTTTCAACCTGTTTGCGACTTCAACATATATTTTTATTTTCTGCTTTAGCCTGCCACCACATTTTTCAAAAAGTCCAAACAATAGAATCTTCTATCTATCAATGACAGCTTTAGTATATCAAAAAACACACTCAATTGAAAGTTGTAGTCAAAGTTTAAAATATAATCCGAAATGTGCTTGTGGGCCTCTTTTTTACCATCCTTGCTACTTGCGGTATAAAAATCCCGTTGATTATGTTTGTGACATATTATAATTGAACTTGATCAGTAATTGCTCTATCGGGATATTTTAAAATATACGATAACTGAACATTTTAAAGTAGCCGACAACGTTCGAAAGAAAATTTTTGAAAAATTGGATTTTTTAAAACTATTTAAAATTAGAGTTTTTAAATGTATTGTCAATACAAAATACAAAAAATACAACAGGATTATTTGAAAATATAATATATTTTGAGAAATAGGAAAATGTGTAGTAAATTTTAATGAAATTCAACCAAAACGGTTAACACTCTACACAAAACTGTAATGTGGCAATCTTGTTTTTCTTTGCACACAACTTATAGAACATAATGGTGAATGAAACGAAGCAAAATCTAAGAAAAAGTTTGAGATCCAAAGAAGATATGGGTAAAAACATACGAATAGATATATTTTTTCCATAAATTTACAATTTAATTTTTCTAAAAATACCTATAAAGGAAAAAGTATTTCACCAAATCCAAAAATTTTGGTTCATTCCATTGCCCATATTATTTAAAACACGCTCTAAAATTTTTATGTACATAGATTTATTAGTTTTCCAGATATCATGTTAACAGTGAAGAATTTTTACGAAAATTAATGTTTTGAGAAAATTGAAATTGAAGGCAAATTGTAACGGAAAAATACATGACCCTGGATGGACGGTCAGACCTTTCTTTTTCTTGAAAAGAAAAACTGTTTTGGAAAGAGAAAAACCTGAACTACAAGAAATAACAATTTAAAAAAAATCACCAATGTAATCGATAACCAGTGTTTTTAACATAGCCGGATACCTTAAACAATCAGGTTTGACAAAAGTATGCATTTTTCTTTTCTCACTTCATCTGTTAGGAAGACAAAATGCGTAAAAAATTGTAGTTCTCTTTTTTTGTTGCAAATTATTAGTAGCTTATGTTTTATATTCTTTTATTGTTATGGCTTAGGCAGTGAGAATACACTGAGAGAGAGAATACACTTTTTCGCAGAGCTTCTCACTGATAGACTAAATGATGGTATCTGAGACTAGCCATATAGTCATGAAATTTCCGAAAATGATCAGGATACACAGTCATGTCAAAACGCAGATTTTGAATACTCCAGAAAATTTGACCTAGTCATTTACTGCTCATGAAAAATTCAGGCCGAAAATGTAGACTCCAGGATAGCCTAGTTGGTAGGGCGTTGGACTCGTAGTTCTTATTTTTTTGTTGCAAATTGTTAGTAGCTAAAGTTTCATGTTCTTTTAATGTTATGGCTTTAACAGTGAGAACACATATTGAGAGATTTTTTTTTGCAGGGCTTTTAACTGATAGACAAAATAATAGTTACTGAGAGTAGCCAAATAGTTATGAAATTTGTGATAATGATCAGGATACACAATCAGGACAGAAAGCAGATTTTGAATACTTCTTCTAGTATACAGCCGACCATCCCGCCACCACTGAACGTAGCAGTATCAACAGGATTTGTTGTGGTCGACTGCCGCAGATTTTGAATACTCGAAAAAATTTGACCTATCCTTTATTGCCCATGAAAAATGTAGGCCGAAAATGTAAACCCTAGGATAGCCTAGTTGGTAGGGCGTTGGACTCGTTCCTGTTGGGTGGCACGTTCGAACTAGCAAGCTGAAGATTCCCCGTGTGTGGTGGTGAGTGACGCACGTATAAATCTGTCGTGGTCACAAAGTCATACATGTCGAGATTAATATCACTAGTGGTACTTATTCAGAGGTGATCGTTTCTGGATTCAGGTCTAAATTATGGTCTGGGGATCAGTGAATGAAAATGCATGAATGAAGTCCGCCTCGTAAAAAGAATTTTGACGTGTGAGTAGAAAAATGCGCATTATTCGCTCAAGATGGCGCTTCTGAAAAAATCAGCAAAGAATTTAGTTATGCTAATTTCGTATATGTTATGTAATCTGGGCTAAATTATAAGTAATTAATTAAAATAAATTTCTTAGGAAACATAAATAATTGCACGCGTTTTATTTATTATGTACATCCTAAAATCTTTTTGCAACAATTTTTCCGCATTTTCTAATGAAAGGGTTATACAAATTTAAATATTATGCAAATGTATTCGTATTCATTTTTATTCCTAATACACATAACTACTGAAAAAATCAAGAGACGCAACATATCGGTTGAAACAGCTTATCTTTGTAACAGAGGGCTTGTCCGATGGCAAGTTCCATAAGAAATAAAAACAACAACGTTCCTTCATAATATGAGTAAAATCGTTTTGAAATTCAGGCTAACAATTCAATTTATTCTGAATGCAAAATTATAAAAATGTTTTTGAATATATATGTATAAAAATTACAGACAGAAATTTTATATTCTCAAAGTTGTAAGTTTAAGCTCTTAAGTTGTATGTTTAAACAAATTTGAAATGTTAACTCTGTGTAAAATATATATATTTCTTATTATTCCAATATTTTTATACAGACAAAAAAACTACTTATATTAAAAACAATGTTTTATACAAATGGGATAGAGAAAAGAAAATGTATATAAAAATAGAAAAGTTGTAAAAAAAAAGAGGACTAAGTACAATTTCGGTTTTTAAATATTAAAAATCCATTTGTCTTTTAAAAAAGAACATATTGGCATGACAAAATATTTATGTATCGGGACCTGTGCTAAACGAATAGCCAGTACAAAAAGGAGGAAATGACGGCAATTTAGGGTAAAAATAACCTTGCGCATGTGATGGTGTGCAAAAAAAAAGGGTTGCGTTTGCTTTAAGATTAAAAAAAGTATCCTTATTAAATACATATAATACTATTTATTTTAAAGTTTCTACCATCAATGCTTTATGCATTTTTGTTAATCAATGCAAATGCTAAATTTATTAAATGCTGAAGGCAGTTTTACTGTGAGAGTAATAGTTAAGCATATGACTTAATTTTGATTTATAAGCGAATCAAAATGATTGAAAATAAATCCAGAATGAAGGTAATTTTTTCATTTAAAAAAATACTAAAATTTCTACATATTAAAATTATTATTTTATTTTTGTTTCCGCATTTCATGTTTATTTTGAGACCTAAAATTATTTTAATTTCTGCGCATAAATACTGTAACCACTTTTTTGCTTCCACATATCATCGTAATTATTCTGAGAAGTGCAAAAAATATTTTAATTTCTGCGCATAAATACTGTAACCACTTTTTTGCTTCCACATATCATCGTAATTATTCTGAGAACTGCAAAACATATTTTAATTTCTGCGCATAAATACTGTAATCACTTTTTTGCTTTCACATATCATCGTAATTATTCTGAGAACTACATTTTTTTTAATTTCTACGTATAAATAACTATAATTATATTTTTGCTACCATGTTTCAGCTGTTATTTTGAGACGCCTTATAAAATCAGTTATGTGAGTCTCTGAGAAATGTACATTTGTGCATTATGAAAATTTATTGAAACATTTTTTAAGCGTGCAAGTTTATAAACTTTTACGTGCTTTCTTTCGTAAGAAACGGAAATCACTTACTTTTACGAAACATCATCGTTATTAACCTTCTGAACTTTTACTACGTATAACCCGACAATCTCGAGTTATAAAAGCTAATTCTGCCATCAGCGTTTAATTACCCCTATAGCTATCGCTAAAAACGTTTTCTGTTGCTTGGCTGAGAATGCATCAACATTAGAGAAGATATTATCCTACTTCCAAAGAGCGATAAAGCAACTTCTGGTGTAAACTTCTAATTTATTCATTGCTTTGTGAACCTTAGCTTAAGTAATTGAATTAACCCGGAAAATCCTACGGAAAGTGTGTACCGAATTCATTTAGAGAGCAAGGTTCTAATTAAAATTGTTCTTCTAATAACACGTCACATTCCAGAGTTAATCCACGCAGCGAGGAAAATCGGAGCACTTTCAACGAAATATATTGCTTCTTATTACTCGGTACTTTTTTTATTTAGTCATTCCTGAAAGATTTTGTGTTACTAAGATATTTTTCTTAAATTTTCTGTTGAGAGAAAAAAAAAACTGCAATTTCTTAATTTCATTAGTATAATGACGTTCTCAAATCAGTGCCGTCGAAGGAAGTGTGTAATATTATTTACTTCCTTTCCTGTTTGTAAATGATTAGTTAATTAGTTCTTTGATTAGATTCATTATCGGTTTTTCCTATTGGAATTCTCTTAGTCCCTGTTTTCGTGTGAATATTCAAACAGATTCTAATCTTATTATAATCAGGAAATACGTATATTTTTATGTTTATTTTAAAATTAAAATATTAAGAAAGTAATGCTACTGTGTTTTTTAAGAAAATTAAAATATTTCCATTTGGAAGAAAAGCGTGATTTAAGTGGAGTTGTAAAAAGCAATGCAGCAAATAATTTAAAAAATGGAAAACACGAATTCTCGTGGAATAAGGCTTTAATATTCACATTATCCCCAGTTTAATGATTTTGACTACTTTAAAAAGGAAATTTTATAGCTGTTATTAATCTTCACAAATTTTTTTATTTAATTATGTTTTGAGAAAGATTGCACATTTAGTTTAACTTGTGAAATATTTTTTTCCTGTTTTTGATTTAAAAGAAAAATACACTTTTCTATTCATTTATGAAAGAAAAATGAATTATGATATAATAATTATATTTTCTGAAATAACCAAGAATTACATATTTTTTATCCTGTATAAAGAAATACGATTTTAATAATTATAATTTTCTATGACAAGGATCTTCTCTTTCTGTATCTTTTATTTTCCTTTTGCTTCTACTACTAATAAAGAAAGAATGTCCTGACACTCTGCAAGCCATATTCTTTGACCTGTATGATATTTGGCACATGCATGCCCTACGAGGGTAAGAATGTGCGACTAGAAGAATGGATTAATAATGGAGAAATTTTAATCAAACTGATTAAAAATTATTCTGAATTTTGGCTTTTTTTGCAATAATTTCAAAAAAAGTATTTCACAAAACTAAATGTGATATTATTTTAAATTAAAAAAAAGATCATTTTAATGATGCCAATTTCATATCATTTCCTTGAATTTGATGTTAATTTAATAATTGCCCTGAAGTTCAAGTATTGGACGTTAGTCCGCACCCGTAACAATTTGCCATGGACAAACTTCAATCGCGCCAAGTTGTTGTGAATAAGGCTATGGAGCCAAAGGTAAAACTGCGCTCGGAATTTGAGCATGCGCAGTTTTGCCCATGGCAAATTCGACGCGGGCTAAGCTCTAGTAAGTTCAAATCGTTTTCATTGTTCCATCAATTATCTTATTGCATGATTTTAAGAAAATTAAAGAAAGAGGATTTTGTTTTATATCTGCTTTTTTTATGTACGTATTAAAAGTGAGGTAAAAATAAAACAAAATTTATTAGATAATTAAAACACCCATCTGCATTTTAATTGGTGCTATGATCTCATAAGACAGATCTACGTCAGATAGTTCATGAGCTCAGTGGGCAGAGTAAATAAAAATCAATTAAAAGTATCATATATTTAATACCTGGAAATTTCAAGGAATTTAAATGGTATTTAAACAATTTAGAATAAATAAGTTGTGTAAAACTTTTTTTGTGGCAAATTACCAGCATTCTATTATACTGATCTTCTGATATTCTAAGCATGTTGATTGTTTCGTTAAATATTTAATCACTTAATTTTCATCCCTTGTTGGAAACTAAAGAAGAAAAATCTGTTTTAATATATATACAATTCACAGAATGGGTTAGATGAGGTTTTTGATAATTTAGAAGAATATTGGGCATGCATAAACTAACTCCGGAAAAAAACTATATCCAGTATTTAAGGTGAGTCAGCTTGTTTTCAGAGGCAACTAATAAGAAATGAAAGGCTGCAAACTAGAAGTTTATATAAATTAATTATTTACCAATCGAACATATTTCATAGCCTTTTCATGTCTTTACACATAATATCAGTACTTTCATTGTCTTGCTGGTCCACATTTTCCCTCACCTTATAAATAATCGCCTGGAAAATTCAGTTTGCTATTAAATAGTCTTCACTTGGAAAAAAATATTAAGCCTTTTTTAATGGAATTATAGTAGATTTTAAAAATTCAGTTCTAAGATTTGAAAGATTTAAATCAAAATAAAAACAAATTCCCTACATTATTTTCAACCATGATTTTGTGGACTATGAATATATATGTATTTTGAAAATTGTAAATGCAACTATTTTAACATTAATTGATCATTGCCGAAAAATCTAGTAATTTTGAAGCTATTGATTCCTAAAAGTAATCAATCATTTCAAATCTTGCTAAAGACAAATAATAAACAATAATTTGATGCATTTATGACTTACATGTGCATTTTTTGCAAAATGTACTATTTTAGAAAAAAAAGGAAAAAGAAACAAGAAAAAAGAAAGAAAGAAAAAACAACAAAAAAAACACTATGGAACAAAATTATAAAATGAATAATGAATTATGCATTTAAGTTATTATAGATTTTACACTATAAGTTATAGATTTTACACTATAAATTATAGATTTTACACTTTTTACTATAGATGCATTAAGTCGTATATTTTTTCACGAATTTGTGATTTTTCTGATAATATAAAAGAATTGATATAATACAATTGAATAATATAATACAATTGAAACTTGATATTAATTAAAACTTATTTTGAAACAAAGAATTCAGTATACACTTTTTTGTTTATACAAATATTATATTTCCTATAGAAATTTTATGTAATACTTCTATAGGAAATTTCTTGGAAACTGAACATTAGTTGAAACAGTTACAGCAGTCCACGAAATTAATGTACTAGTTTACCACTGACAGTATGGAAATGTTTTTTGAATAATTTCATAATTAACATGATTCTGAATTTTGTGAAAGCCTTTTCAAAAGGTTTTGGCAATTTAAAAGACCAGGTATCATTTTATTAGAGAACTTTTGACCAAGAAATAATGTCCACAGCCTCAGAACATTATATGAAACTGAAATGAGCAAAGAAAAAAGTTTGAAATCAACTGACAAAAGCAAAATTATACATATTTCTAAAAGTACAAAATATCGAATCATATTCTAATTAGAAATTTATATAAATAGACATTTCATGCTATAATAAGATATTTCTGAACAACAAATAATAAATATAAATCATAAACCCTACATAAATTCAAATGACCTTAAAAGCTAAATCACTTAAACTGAAGCTGAAATCTTCAATTTCAAAAGATTTTACAAGCCCAAAAGTGCATATAGAATTTCCAGTGCTCTCTTCAACAAATCCTATAATCATTAAAACGATACAATCAAACAGACATGCCCAAATCTGTATTACGCCTGTTCATTAGTTATTTCAAATAAGTCTATTTGACAGAAATTTGTACCGCCTTTACAAGTTCCCATTCCCTACTGTACTTCAGGGTCGCTCCCGCAATCCAACCTCTAAACTGTCAAACCAAAGGTCTCTCTGTCCACTCAGTGCAATCGATGCTCTTTTACCCCCAAAAGACTGACAGTTAGTCCTACGAGCTAACTGTTTATCCTCAAATGACATCAGAGATGTAGAGGGCGTTGTGGGTATAGCCCGTATCTAAATTCTAGATTCTGCATAATTAACAGAAATTACCCATTAAAAGCTAGTGATCAAGTAATATTCTGGCAGCAAATCACGGATATTTCTATACTAAGTGCTTTTGATATACATGAATGACGGACATTAAGATTTTAATATAAATTTCAGAACTTATTATGTTCATGATTCTTGCTGAAAACTGCTGTTATTATAACTCTAGGAAATTGTTATACAGTAAAAGCTCTTTATTCGCGGGGTATATGTTCAATAAATATGCCGCGAATACAGAAACCGTGAATACGGAATGGTAATTTATATGGGATTGTAGGGGATACGTTTCTAGGTGACAAAATTATATATATATATATATATATATATATATAATCAATTTAATTGAAGTTTTTGCACATTTTGATTAATTATCTTAAGGCTAATTAATTATCTTAGGCAATGGTTTGAAGAATTTTGTGATTTTCTCTTACTTGGCAGTTTTTAAAAGCTCCTTATATTCAGACTGATACGCAGCAGTTGCATTAGCAATTTGCCTCTTAAAAATAAGACTTCGTTTTATAGACGGATCGATGTTCATAAAGAAATCGCAAAGCTCATTTGCCGCTCTTAAACCATCTCTAAGAATTTTCAAATTAAATGTCACGTTTCCAGTGCTTGTTGAAGCCTCTTCTTCAATGGGCTAAGACTTTAACATTTCCTCCAAGTCGGTCTCAGTCAGATCTTCATTTTGTGATTCAAGCAATTCCTGAATGTCACTTGATTCTATCTGTTCGAACCTATCTCGTCCTATTTCATTCGCGATTTAGGTTATGTTTTCAGTTTGCATTTAACAATATACTTTAGACAAAGTTGTAATATCTATTTTACTCTTTTTATAAGTCCATTTGACGGCATTTACAAAGGATATTGGGTTGGATACTTTTTGGAATTCTTTTATTAGTATGTATGCACTTATTAGATCCGCGAATATAGGAATTTTTTATCCGCGAATAGTGAAAACGCGAATGAAGGAAGCGCTAATAATAGTTATGATTGGAAATTATAACTCTCAGTAACGATAACTGCTATTGTAATTGAATTATTTGGATTTCATTGAAATTATTTTAGGACTTCAATATATGCTAATTCTTGAAAGAAAAAAAGGGGTAAACACAGAAAAAAAATGTTCCATAAAATTTTTAGTCTTTTGATGAAAAAATGTGAAAAAAGCCTCTTTTGTTCTTGGTACATCCCGAATTGTTAAGTGAGCAATGAATAAATCTATACTTATAATAAAGCTCAATGTGTGTGTGTGTGTGTGTGTTTTGGCGCTCTACAGGCCAGACCATTGGATCTACAGCTACCAAATTTGGTACATGTATACCTTGGACGTCCGGAATGTGCACCTCGGAGCCCCTTTTTCGAATTTTTAATTAGAATTTGAATTAATTAAAATTTAAGCGAAATTTCGACGTTTTTCCTCTATAACTTCCGAAAATATGATCGCATAAACTTGATTTTTACATCAATTTAAAGATTAAAAATTTAGCCTTCTAACGGTATCAGTGTTTTAATGTATAACTTAAGCTTCTATTTTTAACGAATTTTTAAAAAATAGTTTAACGTTTTTTTTATCACGTGACTGGATAAAAATAAAAGAAATCAATGACGGAAGTTCAAAAAAAAAAACTATCATCGTAAATCAAATCTAAAGAAATACAACTTTTAGTACGTGACTGGATAAAATAAAAGTAATATAAAATGTGATAGTTTCTTTAAAAAATAAATGCATAGCAAAGGTTTCTATAATCGTTTGCAATATCTATATCATTAACTCAATAACGTAAATAAATCTTCTTTATTTACGGTAAACCTGATTGAATTTAGACAGGATATGCATTGAAATCCAGACTTATTGGCATATTTATGTAATCGTTTGCAATATCTGTATCATTAAATCAATACATTTCCCTTTCTCGCTTTCTTTAAAAAAATATTTAATGTTTTGGTAACATCACCGAAAAAAACATTTTTAATATTTTGGAAGCGTAACTGATAGTTAAAACTGACTGATTTATAAAATTAAAGAATATTATTAGGAAAAGGTGTACTTTTAGAACTTTCCGTCCATCATCTTAAAGAAAATATTAATTTTAGGCCAATCAATGCCCGGAATTACTCCAAAGCTAATGAATATGTGATTTAATTGAAAATTTTAGAACGCTTTACTCATGGCGAACCAGCTGGTCGCCAAAGGTGGCTAGTATATAATAAGTCATCAGTCGAATGGAAGAATATTATTTAGAAATTTGTCAAAAATAATATTTATCTATTTTTATCCAAAAAAAATATTAAAAGAGAAAAATTACAAAACTTTTAGATTACAAGGCTAAGTGTCTTTTTTTCTTACATACGCCTCATCCCCACTTAAGAATATAGAGCTAAATGTTTTTAAATATTTCGAAAAACAGAGACATTTTAATAGGAGAAAAGTAAAATAAAACAAATTATTTTAAATTTTGATTATTATTGGGAAATAACTTAAATAATAATTTTTATTTACATTAACATTAATTTATACTATTTATTTTATGATATTAAATATAAATTATTTATTATAAAATAAAAATAATTATTTAAATTTTTTTTAAACTAGAAACATTTTTAAGCTAGATTGAAAATTTTAATTTAAACAAATTTTTATTCAAATTTCAACATTCTATTTACATTTAACATTTTTGGCAAATCATCAATATTATTAACCAAAGGAGATTTAATATTCAAATGTAGGTTTCAGTGATTCATTTTCTTCTGACTTTTAAGAAAAGAACTCGATTAAAAATTCATCACCCTCAGTTTTATTTTCTCCCGATGAAAACATTACCATATTTCTCCAATGACCTTTAAAAAATGTTTCGCTTATTCCTATTCTTACCCAATATTTTAATAACAAAGATCCATTCATCGTAGAATCTTTGAAACAGGAAAGTAAGAAAAATTTACTGAAGTTGGTTGTATTATAATGAAAGCTGGAATAGGAAATTTCTAATGTTTTTTAAAATATAAGCCATATTACTAACTCTCCATCCAGCATTAAGGCACTTGGAATTAAATACTGAATGACTAGACCACCACAGTAGCAACACTGGCGGGAACTATGGTTAAATCCTCAGGGTCATCACCGGCCAGGATATTACTAGGAAGTACGTCCTGTCATCGATGGGAGGAGCCAGATACCAAACACTTCAATTAAAATCAATTTAATTGAAGTTTTTGAACATTTTGATTAATTAAGACTTGGGCAATAGTTTGAAGAATTTTGTCATTTTCTCTTGCTTGGCAGTTTTCAAAAGCTCCTTCCATTCAGACTGATACGCAGCAGTCGCATTAGCAATTTGCCTTTTAAAAATAAGGCTTCGTTCCACAGACGGATCAGTGTTCATAAAGAAATCGCAAAGCTTATTACCATTCTTAAACCTTCACTAAGATTTTTCAAATTAAATGCCACGTTTCCAGTGCTTGTTGAAGCCTCTTCTTCAATGGTCTGTGAATTTAACAAGTCCTCCAAGTCGGTCTCAGTCATCGTAGTCATCTTCATTTTGTGATTCAAGCAATTCCTGAATGTCACTTGATTCTATCTGTTCGAACCCATCTCGCCCTATTCCATTCGCGATTTCGGCTATGTTTGAAGTTTGCATTTAACAACATACTTTAGACAAAGTTGTAATAAGATCTATTTTACTTTTTTATTAGTCCATTTACAAAGGATATTGGGCTGGATACCTATTGGAATTCTTTTATTATTATACATGTAATTATTAGATCCACGAATAAAGAAATTTTTAGCCGCGAATATAGGAATTGGGTCGCATTTTTTTAAATCCGCGAATAGTGAAAACGCGAATAAGGAGCTTTTACTGAACATTCTTTAATATGATTATGTATTAAAATTCAATTAATGCCCCACTGATTTCAATTGTGTGTGTGTGAAACAAGATTTGATAGTTAACGGATAGTTACGTTTACCGCTAAGCAACCGGCAGAAATCTCATTATATTATTTACTGCTGAGTGAATCCAGCAGGGAACCGAATTGATATCTGCCTCTGACCATCCTTCCAAGGAGGTAAATAAGAGAAAATCGTAATCTTTTATGTGTCTTGTCCGGCAGGCAGGAACAAAAAAGGTGGGAATGCTGCAAAAAATGTCTCCTTTATCAGGCTTCTTTATTCTCATTGTCCGGCTATCGCATAGTTCGGAGGCTTCCGGTCGGATGGACAATTAGTCATTCGGGTCACTCGTGGCATCCTGGAAATATCTCCTTTAATGATTTTGGGGTAGAGACAACAGATGGCGGAGAAAAAAAAGAAGAGAAAACTATGTATTAGCAGCAAATTTCGCAATTCTTTTCGCTATATGTGGCGATCTTTGGTTTATTGCATCGCAGACTTCTTCTTGTATACAGCCGACCACCTCGCCACCATTGGATGTAGCAGTATCGACAGGATAAATGCATCGCAGATTGATTAATGTAGTCTTCAATTGATGTAAAGTGCTAGAAAATGTAACGTATAAGCTAATTGACATAACACATAATAAAAATGAAAAAAGTGAAAAAAATTAAAATGTTTTCATTGCACAAATGCTTAAAGTATCCGATTACGTTAAAAACAACAATTATCGACCACATTGGAGAATTAAAAAAATTATTTCTTCTAGTTCAGACTTTTATCTTCCCAAAACAGTTTATTTTTTCTGAGAAAAAGAAATCCTGACCTATCATCCAGGATCACATATTTTTCAGCTAAAACTTGTCTTTAGCTTTAATTTTCTGAAAACTTCAATTTTCATAAAACTGCTCTACCGTTAACATGATTATCCACAAAACTAATACAGGTAATTGCATAAGAATTTGAGCGTGTGTTTTAAATGATACGGGCAATGAAATGAACCAAAAGTTTTATTGCTGGTGAAATACTTTTTCATTTAGTGGTGTTTTTAAAAAAATTAAGTCGTGAATTTATAGAAAAAATGCATATACAGTAAAAGCTCCTTATTCGCGGTTTTACTATTCACAGATGAAAAAAATGCGACCCAATTACTATATTCGCAGCTTAAAATTTCTTTATTCGCGGTTTCTTTATTCAACCTGCCAGTGTTTTGGCGTACTAATAAGAAAGCTTTGGTTACAAGCGCTATTTTTTGTGACTGGTTCCGGAATTGTTTTGTTTCAGAATTTGAAACTCATTTATAAAAACTGAATTTAGACTTTAAAGCCCTTCTAGTTTTGGACAATGCACCAGGTCATCCTAACGAACTTGAAAATATGCTTCCAAATATAAAAGTAACATTTTTACCTCCCAACACGACAGCTTTGCGTCAACCTATGGACCAAGAAATAATCCAGTTGTTTAAGCTCTTTTACATTAGACGAACCTCCAAAATCATATTGGATAATATGGAATATAATCCTGATATAAATGTTATCGAATGCTGGAAGAAATTTGACTCAGCAAAATGCATCGTAAACATAAAAGAATCATTAGAAGAACAGAAGTCACACACATTGAAAAACTGGCCTGCTTTGACTGCGGAAAATGACGAAGAATCAGTGCAAGTTCAAACTTTGACTGCAAACATAGCCGAAATCGCGAATGGAATAGGACGAGATGGGTTCGAAGAGATAGAATCAAGTGACATTTAGGAAATGCTTGAATCGTAAGATGAAGATTTGACTGAAACCGACTTGGAGGAAATGTTAAATTCACAACCCATTAAAGAAGAGGCTTCAACAAGCACTGGAAACGTGACATTTAATTTGAAAAATCTTAATGAAGGTTTAAGAATGGCAAATGAGCTTTGCGATTTCTTCATGAACGTCTATGGAAAGTCTATGGTCTTACTTTTAAGAGGCAAATTGCTAACTCGGCTGCTGCGGATCAATCTGAATGGAAGGAGGAAAACTGCCAATCAAAAGCAAATTATAAAATTCTTCAAACCATTGCCTAAGTCTTAAGA